>CAIGQQ010034181.1:5110705-5121115 GCA_903798035.1 Danio albolineatus | reverse complement strand
TTTTTTTTTCTTTCTCAGTCACACCTGCCTCTCTCACCTCATCTATTTATACCCCTCATTTTTCATTAGACAAATTAGAACTGTTGCTATTGGCGTTTGACGTTTTTCAGCTATCTGTAGGTCAATGATATTGGCGTTGATGTCTGTACTTCACCTTTTCTCATTTTGCCATCATTCTAGTGACATTTTGATTCCAAGACCTTGCAAATAATTGAGTTTCAGGAGCCCGAACGGTGCTGCAAAATAACTTTTTTCGTTGCAGGAGGCGTGTGCACCTGCACTGCATGCCGAAAAGCTGTTGGCGCTCCGTGTTGAATATTTAAACGAGCTCATCTTTTATTCCCCTCCACGGAGCTTTGCACCTTTGGCCCCTGCCTAATTGTGGAGGCTCGTGCACAATCCTCACCTGCTCTGAGAGGTTTACGAGGTTTAATTCCTTTGAAGGTGCTTCTTTTCTTCTCATTTGTTACCAAGACAAAAAAACAAAAGCATTGGCGTACCGGCACGTGTCATTTTGAAATGTTGTTAGTGTTTGAAGTCTTAAATGTCAGGTGTTTCATCAGCTTTTTGTTAGATTGTGGTTATTCAATCTAGTTGAGACGCTTTTACTGTTGTAGCTTTTAAGGCACTTCGAACAAAAGGGTCAGATTCACTAAACGGTAGGATGGTATTTAAGCACAAAAGCTTGCCGTGTATTAATCTGACATTCATTTTAACCAAGCACTAAATGCATGTAAAAATGTTTTTTTTAGCAGAGGTATGAAGAGAGCCTGAAAGATGTATTTGAGTAAAAGCACAGATAACTTACAGTGGAAATTATTCCAAGGTATAAGTCGGCAGTGCCAGTACCAATTGAGCAAGTGTGCATGTGTACAGTTGAAGTCAGAATGTTTAGCCCCCCCTGTATTTTTTCCCCCCTAATTTCTCTTTAACGGAAAGTTAATGTGTTTTTATACTAATTTCTAAACATAAAAGTTTTAATAACTGATTTCTGATAACTGATTTCTTTTATCTTTGCCATGATGACAGTACATAATATTTTACTAGATGTTTTTCAGTATACTAGTATTCAGCTTAAAATGCAATTTAAAGGTTTAACTAGGTTTATTAGGTTCATTGGGCAAGTTAGGGTAATTAAGCTAATCATTGTATAACAATTGTTTGTTTTGTAGACAATTGAAAAAATATGTATATTTCTTAAGGGGGCTAATAATAATGACCTTAAAATGGTTTAAAATAAATAAATAAAAAATGCGTTTATTCTAGCCGAAATAAAAGGTAGACTTGAACTGAAAGAGGGTGAACTGAAAGAGACCCTTTAAACATCATTTGGGAAAATATAAAAAAAATTAAATAAAATAAAATTGGAAAAATGCAGGAGGGCTAATAATTTTGACTATATGTGTGTGAGCATGTGTCCTATAATAATATTGATAGTAAAGCAATGATTACGTTTTCATGGGCCTCAGTAATTATTTACCTTAATCTGAATAAGACAATGGGCAATGCAGTGGCGCAGTAGGTAGTTCTGTCGCCTCATAGCAAGAAGGTCGCTGGTTTGAGCCTCGGCTCGGTCAGTTGGCGTTTTTGTGTGGAGTTTGCATGTTCTCCCTGTGTTGGTGTGGGTTTCCTCCTGGTGCTCCGGTTTCCCCCACAGTCCAAAGATATGCTGTATGGATGTTTCCCAGAGATGGGTTGTGGCTGGAAGGGCTGCGTAAAATGTGCTGGATAAGTTGGCGGTTCATTCCGTTGTGGCAACCCCAGATTAATAAAGGGACTAAGCCGAAAAGAAAATGAATGAATGAATAAGACAATATGATTAAAGGCTGATTTATACTTCTGCGTCAAGCAAACTCGTATGCTCCAGCACAGCCTGTGCGTGGTCACACAGCCCTCACCGTGGCCGTCTTAACTGACTTGGTTGGTGCAGAGAATAGTGTCAAACAGCCGTGTGTGTATAGACTATCCTGTAGCAAAATGCAAAAATCCTACACAACAGTAATAGTTTGATTAGGGTGTTTACATGTATGTACTGCACTTCAATAATGTGACTAAAATCGACATACTCCACATGTCTTAATCCGATTTCTGTTTAGTTCAATTATGACCTTAATCAGATTTACTCTCAGGGGTTAAAGATCACTTATACGCGGTTTGAGGTGCCGAAAAGAACTTAAATTACACTTTCAGTTTTGATCGTACAGATAAGAGCAGTACATCAATCGAATCTGCTAGGTGTCTGCTTATTTTGTGTACATTCACAATAACAACAAGTTCGTGCTTTTGCAAAATAAGGAAAATAAAGTGTGTAGACATTCTTTCTTCTCTCTCTCCTCGAACTGTTTTTAGAAACGCGTCAGTAAAATGTACTGAAACTCCGCGCTATAGAATGCTTGAAGTGTCTACGAGTGAATGTTGAAAACAAACATTGCTTGATAACGTAATCAGTATGAAACCAACACTACAGTATGTCTAGTTTCTCAGTCTGAGCTCATTATTTTTAAATTAATCTACATTGTAGTCTCTTAATCAGAGTATTGTCTTAATTGTACAGTATTAAAATTATTGGTGTCCATGTAAACGTACTCAATTTTTGATTTCTTTAATTATTTGTACAGTGCCATTTGTGAATCATTTTGTCATTCAATTGCAGAGAAGTACTAAAATAAAATGATGAGTTTCAGGAATTTGGTCTTTTTCATGCACCTTTACAGAAGTTCCATGCTCAGTATAAGGTTTTGTTTTTATTACAATTCTTTATGTCAGAGTAATACATTTATAATGTTGAAATTTCAAGTGGAGGTTGTTTGCAATTTATAAAAACAATAACTGGTAATACTTTACAGTTTTGTCCACTAGTTAATAGTGTCTGATTCATTAGCTAACATTAACAATGACTAATACATGTGTTACAATGCTTAGTAAACTCAGTATATGTTACTCAATAATTTAATTGAAAAGGTGTTCAGTGTTAGTAAGTTTGCTCAGTTCTGTTAAATAATGTTGACTAATACAGTATTAAAATCAATCATAAAATCACATTAGTTAATGTTGAAATTAACATAAGATAAATCAAGTATATAAAAGTATATAAAACGATTCCTTCAGAATGCTTTCAGAATACCTTTTAAGGCCATCTGTCATCTTTTCAGTTCCATTTCTGAATAATTTGATCGAATGTCATACCATTTCACTGTAAAGCTTTGATGTGCTAAAATAAAATGCTTACTTTCAGAACGGTGCCCTTTTGAGACTCACTGTAAAACCAAACAGCATGTTGTTTGCATCACAGCTTTGAATATTTCATGTGTTGTTTTATGGCGGCGTGAAATAATATTACAAAAATAAGCATCGTTCAGTTCATTCCATGCAGATGGCTCATCTATAAATGATAATTACTTGAATCTCCCCTGCACCAGCAAAGATGTTTTTAATGGATAGCAGCACTGTTGTGTGAATACGGAGTAACTCAAACATTATTTCTCATCATTGTGAGTCAGTCTAATCCACGGGTCAGTGCGCTCATGCATCTCTTCCTCACGCGCTGCATAATGAAAGCATTTGTCTAGCTCTGACGGGTAAATTGTGTCTTTTGTGCACAGCGAAAGAGTCCAAGGAGGCGTGCATCTCTTATCTCAGTCACACTCCTTACCTCCTGTTCATTACTTATATTTACCCCATACTCTTCTGAGAGGTGAAGTGCATCTCACAGAGCGATGATTACTGTACAGGCTTTGGCTTATACTCTGTATTTCACATTGGTGTGTGTGTGTGTGTGTGTGTGTGTGCTTGATGTATGTTTGCAATTATGCCATTTCTAATGTGTATTATATATCTTGTATTTGAATCTTCACAGATCTTTTTACAGTGCAATTATGGGATGTCAAAAACATTATTTGGATATTATGATAATATTTCTTCCAACAGTATAAGAGCTTGTGCTTATCATTGTGTGTCTTTTTTTATACAGTATGTTTTCATTCAAACTTCATGCATGTAAACAAACCCTGGTATAGTCTAGCAGGATTTTTTTAGTTTATACTAGTGTTCAGACCTTTGGCGTCTGTAAGATTTAAGAAATTAATATTCATTCATTCATTTTCTTTTCCGCTTAGTCCCTTTATTAATCCGGGGTCACCACAGCGGAATGAACCGCCAACTTATCCAGCATTTGTTTTACGCAGCAGATGCCCTTCCAGCTGCAACCCATCTCTGGAAAACATCCATACACACTCACTCGCACTCATACACTACGGACAATTTAGCCTACCCAATTTACTTGTACCACATGTCTTTGGACTTGTGGGGGAAACCGGAGCACCCAGAGGAAACCCACGCAACCACAGGGAGAACATGCAAACTCCACACAGAAATGCCAATTGACCCAGCCGAGGCTCGAACCAGCGACCTTCTTGCTGTGAGGCGAACGTGCTACTCACTACACCACCGTGGCGCCGAAATTAATATTTTTATCCTTAAATTAATAATTGCATTAAACTAATGTTAGATTAATAAACATTTTCAATGCTAAAGAATTATAATTCAAGGAAATGTTCTTTTGAACTTTCTATTAAGTAAAGAATTTGGAAAACATCAATCTCTCTACAGAAATAGTTTTGAAAGATAAAAATAATATGTGAAATTTTATTGTATTAGTCTTTGATGAATATAAGACTTGCAAAAGGTTATAAAATCTTATTAACCCTATAATAATTGTGCTAAAATAAATAAATGAAAATGAAATACTAAATAAATTTGTAATATTTTTGTTTCACAATGATGCCTTGGAAAAAACACTTTTTATCCTCAAAGAACCTTCTAGCAAGCAATTCTTTAAAAACCTTTTTTTTTTTCTTAATGTGAAGAACCTGTGAAAAAAATCATACAATTCAATGATAGAATGCATCTTTGATCACTGTCAGGTTCTCCAAATGATGTCACTTCCGAGTCATAGCCTTAAACGTGTATTGCACGCATTTTATGTTAACTTTAATGCAAATATGACAAGGCTGACAGAAACATGGGGGCAATTGTAAAATAGTATTTATTTGTAGAATTTATTTACAACTTCATGTCATCAATCAATTGATGTGAATGATGTGTGAAAACAACTTAAACTTGCTTTTTTTCTAAATAACAGTTTTAAGCATAGCAAAACTATTAAAGCTGTAGGTTCAATTGGGCTGAGGATAAGGACAATGACAGGGTTTCTAAATAGGTTTTTTTATGAAGAAAAAAAAATCTGAGAATCAAATGAATGGCATATTTCTTTACAGAACAACTCACAGAAATCAGCCATCTGTCCATTTTAGAGATTTTTGGTAGGAAATACTCTTTATTCACTGTATTTTATTAATGTATAAATGTAAGATTCTGGTAGAATGTTCCATAAACGTGTGTGTGCGTGCTATTATTTGTTATTATTTGATGTTATTTATTTGTTGATGTTATTCACGGGACCATCAATTTCAAAACTGTAAGTGATATACAAGTGAAAAGCACCTTAAAATGTGTCATTTAACTAACAACCATTTGACAGTGGCTTTTCTGCATTATCCTGTAAGATCTCTCCTCATTAAAAAGAATCAAGTAATATCCCAATTTGATGTTTCTAATAAATCTGCTGTAGCTCTTTATAATTACTTGCTAATCAGTAATGCTGGATAAGTAAACAAAAGGGATTGGCAATTAGACAAAAATCACCCGTTTGTCATGCTGTCAGATTTGTTTAATTTCACACCCTGAGGATGACATTGGGCTTGCAAATGTTGCACTAAATCTTAGATCAAATAATCTTTTTTCCCCCTCAATTCATTCTAGTTTTTTTTTCTCTTTTCTTTTGGGATCTACATCATGTTTACCTACACTGTGTATGGTTATTTCACACACAAAATAACTTTGAGGTTTGTCTGGCCGCTCGTTTTGTGAGTCGACATTTAATCTGGTTTGATGGATGATTTTTGTGTGAATTCTACAGCGGGTTCAACTTTCCTGAACCCGGATGGAGACTCTGGGACAGAGGCGGACAGCGAGCCTCAGCTGACTTTCTACACCGACCCAAACCGCAGCCGCCGACGCAGTCGAGGTATGAGAAATGGTAACGTCAGCTCGGCGTGGGGCTCTGGGGGTAAGAAGGACTTCCGCACCATCGCATGATTTCAACCTGCATCGCCTGCACTGACTGGCCATTCAGTGTTTGTGTCACACTTCGTTCTCAAACCGAGCGAAGTGTTAGTTGTGAAGCGACTCGTCTTACAACTTCCTCACCAACCGAGGCATGATGTTTCGTGTGAGATTTTGCCATTGATTTGACATTGCAGTTGAATACTGTGTTAAAACAATTTACAAGAACGCATAAATGCTTAACAATTCTTTTTTAGCTGTCTTCTAAATTGGACTGAGGGTCCCTAAGCAATTTTTAAGTTTGCTAAGAAAACTCTTCAGAGCCTTTGAAGACTCTGTGGACGTCGTCTGAAGTGAATGAAGACTAAATGCGAGCTTACAAGTATTTAAGCACCTTAAGCTTAGCAGCTCAGTCTGTAGACCACAATTCAATATTAAGCACAGTAAATGTGTGTATGTTAAGTGTTATAAGAGCATTTGACAAACAGTTGGACAGTACTGTCAGACGCTAATGGCTGGAGTTGCTCCCCTGAGGAGCCTTGTGTTTTTTTTATTTAATTTTTTTAAGGGACCAAAGCTCCCTAAACTTCCACTTGAAAGCCAACTAACAGACAATCACTTAGCTTTAATATTTTCTCCCTCTAATTGCAAATGCTTAAACCCTGTAGCTGTCAAAAACACTACTAGTCAGCTGTGGCAACAACACCTTTAATTGGACTTAAGTTAATAATAGATATGGCTCGTGTCACTTTTTTTTCTCTCCCCTGGATCGCTGCATGAACTGGTTATTGGGATAGCGCAGTGTGTTGATAGACATGTTTGCGCGCATTTACATTTTTTAAAAAAGTGTTAATGAGCTGTCAATTTGGGATAAATGAAGGTACAGTAGTATGTAACTGCTATTGCTAAATACGTATATATACTTTTAATTTAATTATATTTAAAAATGTATTATGTTTATAATATTATTTTTCTCTCTCCATATACTGTAGATATCTAGACACATCAAACAAAGTGAAGGCTTACAAATCTCTAATAGCTCTATGCAGGTGTTTTAATAAATTCAAATATATCACTATAAATTTGTCTGTCAAAATATTTCTGATATATCTTTTTGAAATTAAAAAAATATACATCTTAAAAATATGTATAAACAATTTAGTGCCGCTTTAAGTTAAATGCTAAATGCTGATGTTTATTTAACTTATTTAAAGTTAAGTATTTTAAGCTACCTTCTAAATCTTACAGAAATAATGGAATCCAGGAGACTCAATTACATTTTGTGATTAAATTCTTTCCTATTGTAAATCATATTTTTTTTCTTTTATTTTTTTCTTTGCTGTAATTAGTCCTTAGAATATAAGATTGGCTCTACAAAAGACCATGCACAGTTTGTTTAACCTGCGTCAACTCATTATAGCACTGATGAAAACATAACAAGCATGAAACTGTTTTTAGATTTCGAAAAACTTTTTTGTAACTGTTTCTAGATAAATAAAAATAATTAGGGCAGATGCGTGCAAATGATTGAATCAATGCTATTTGTTTTCTTTCAATCATCTGTCTTTCATTTCTTCAAAGTCAACCCAAGTCAACCTATCAAGCCAGATAACATATACACTTAAAATAAGGATGCATTAGGTATCTATTTTAGCGAAACTGTGGTTCCTCCTTTTTATATACTTGTTGCATCATTAATGCAATTTGTAACTCCTTTGTGACTCATTTATTCCATACTGTATGTTTCATGCAATTCATGTAAACAAGTTGTCTTTATCATCATATGTGTATCATCTGTATTAACTTTTGGTGATTCATTGTCTGCTGCATGTTCACGTTTATCCTAAAATGTTTTATACATCACTTGTTTTTTCGAGCTGTACAAATTTTATTGTGAAGGTTCTCAGATTACTTTTAATGCACTGGGTACCCATTTGGTATCACTCTTTTTCTTTCAAATAGAAACCTATGGCATCAAAACAATCACAAATGGCATGCAACATATTTTATCATTGATACATTAAACTTTCCCTGGCTACTTTATTTGGTATGCCTTGCTGGTACATGTTTGGAATTTTTCGAACTGTCTTAAACTTATGGTACGTTACGGTTCGGTACACGTTTATGGCCGTTTCCACTGTCTAAAAGGATACCGAACTGTACCATACCACTTTTTGGGTACCCTTTCGAAAGGGTACCAAACACGAGGAAGGGTACCAAAAGGGGGAGCTACATGCACAGCTGAACACTATTGGTTTACAGAGATATGTCATTCGCTCGCGCAACAAGCCAGAATGAAAACAAAGGAACCGCCATGTTTAAATACACAGCCGAGACAATACACCGTAATAAAAATGCATATAATAACAAGCCATGGTCGACCCGAGCTCAAACAAACCTTGTTGTCATCTTGATGAACAGCCACAAAGCCAAGAAGAAGAGCAAATTCTCCCCTGTGCCCTGTTATTTTGTATGAGCCTGTCTAAAACGGGAGCGATATGCTTGCATTCGCGTGCACGTCTATATTTGAAAAACAAACTTCTTGAGCGGATAATAATAACATGGGCTTGATTATTGACATGCTTTTGAAACCTGATCCTTTCAGACACAGACAAAAAATTTATTGAAACACAAGCCTCATAAGGGTGACTTATACCGACCCATAACGTACCATACTGTACCACTCAGTGGAAACGGGCCATTAGGTTCAAAATGGTGCAGGAAATATTTATCTGAGATATGGTCCATACTGAAATCATCACTTTCTTTTTAGCTTCAACAAGACTTTTTTTTTTTTCGTCAAGACAATCACTCATTATGTATATTTCTGTATCTCATTCTCAGCAAGGTTGTCTGGCACAAATAAGCATGCAATGTGCAAAGTCATTCAAATGTGTATGCTATAGTGTAATTGTCAGTTTAAACAGTCACAATAATATAATTATTATAATAATTCACACATACACAAACACAGACACACACACATACACACGATCCAAATCCAAGTCTTGAAGCCAAACAATTGATATACACAAAAGCAATCTACGACTCCAGCCACAATGGCACAAACACAAACAGTAGTTTAAGAAGTGTTACATCACGTGTGATTGAGCAACGCCATTGGCTCTCACATACTTTGTGACAGATTTAAATTCGTTTTTGAATGAGAAATAATTTAGAGTAGATTTAGTGTAGCGGAAAAAAAAAATCACTGATAACTTATTGAAGGGCTGGAGTTTGGAGCTCAAACAAATCTTTAAACATAAATATGTTTAAAAATGTGAATTATTTTATACAAATGCTTGCAAATAGTTAATCCAAATAAGAGCTTCTAGTTATGACTGGTAAGGAAAATTATTGAAAATAATTGACTCTGCATGTTGAAAAAATGAAAAAAGTATCCAGTACATTAAAATGTGATGGCAAGAGGTCCTAGAGGGTCCAAATGTATAGAAATGGAATTGAGAATGTGTTTTTTTCCCTCATATGTTGTATTGTGTCCTCATAAATTTGTGACTGTATGTCGACTGTATGTTGTCTTTCTGTTGTATTATAATACTCATATACCACTAGCAATGTTGTGTGCCTTGATTCGACATGTAACAGATGTACGGCACAGCACTACACCAAACCAGCTTGGCTGTATCACACAAAAATGAATGAAAACAACTTATTTTTTTCCCTCAAAATATTGCCATTTGCAGTATTTAGCATAAAAGCAGCATGCATCAAAAGGTAAACCGTTATCTCCCTACTGCTCTATTCGTGCCAGAGCTACTGGCGCTCTCAGAGTTTGGCTGGCTGGTTTGATCCACTGCTCCTTTCATGGACCACCAACCCTGATGTGGTCTGTTTTTTAACTGTCTCCCTTGTGTCTTCCAGACATGCACATAAAAATGTGAACTTTCCAGACTTGTAGCATCGCTCGTTCATTGCTCTCTCTCTGTCTTCTCCTCAGGTTCCCCACGGAGTCCTATCAACAAGACCACCCTCACTTTGATCAGCGTGGTGAGCTGTGTGATCGGCCTGGTCTGTGCGTCTCACCTTTCCTGTAGCCTGAACGTCAGAGTGATCCTCCACGTACCGGAGCACCTCATTGCAGACGGTAATCTCATCACCCGCTCCGCTTCCTGTCCGGCCCCTGAACAGCGGGGCTCCTCGGCCCCCCGTCTACCACCATAACTATTACTGTAGTAAAGCAAATGTCACACCGACTCCTGCTTTGTCTCTGGTGAAAAGCACAGATGTGTTTTGAAAGCATCAAAGCACAATCGGACATGAATGCAT
>CAIGQQ010034181.1:5075522-5095476 GCA_903798035.1 Danio albolineatus | reverse complement strand
ATTTATTTATTTATTTATTTATTTATTTATTTATTTATTTATTTATTATTTTTGTAGCACCTGTCCGTGTAAAGGATTCTCAAAAAACTCTAACTTTTTGAACTCCTCTGTCATCAATTATAGATGCAGCAGCACACATGTAGATGTTTAGACAGCAGTAGGTGAACCCTGGTGTGAAGTGGTGTAACCAGGCTGTGACTGCTCTTTTTCTGTGAGTAACAGCTTATTTAGAGAGGCATCAGCTCCTTGTCTTTTCCCTTCGACTACAGCGACAGCCTCTGTCCCCACAGCTGCCTTTCTGCATTAATCTCCATCGGTTCACATTGAGCTCTGGATAAACACACGCTCATGTCTGAACGACACTGACTGACACGGCTGTCGGGTCACAGTTTTTACAAAGAACATCTGCTGGAGGAAATTCTGTGATATTCCTAATAGGAGCATAATTGGTTTGATGTGACTTCATAAAGCAACTCCCTTTTATAAGATGGTTGTTTTCATCGCAAAGTCATGCAATTTTAAAGGTCACGTGGCTTAGTGAAGACTGGAACTGTTTAACAATGAATGAAGAGTCTGTGGGGTGGCATAGAGTTTTTTATTATTATTCGAAGCATGAATTATTCATTTTGATTTTGATTTATGCCCGTTCTGTTTTGCAGCCCGTGGCCCTACACAATTTTCCAACGCGGCTTTGATTTGGTGATGGGAGAGCAGCCATCGGATCGCATTTTTAGGTAAGGAAAAATTATTTATTTCAGCTAGAAACCTTTTAACGAAGCTCAAAACGAGGACAAATAATATTAATAATATTTAAATATGACTATACTTAGTGTAGTGAACAAATTATGCATACATTTTGGTTACTAGCAATCAAAAAATATACAATGTGCTAAAAAAACTAATTAGCACTTAGAAGTGAAAGTACTGGTCATTTATTTTGCAATAATTGCAAAAAGATATTTACAATATTGAGATAAATTCATGTGTTTTTCAAATATAAACAGAAGAGCTTTGGAAAAAAGTCTGTTTTACGATATACTGTATGGTAAAATTAATAACCATAATAGGAAAAAAAATAATTAAAAAGGCATACTATGTGTATTCATTATGTTTGTTTTAAATAAAGTATATTTATTAATTATTAAATAAAAAGATGATACACTTTTGCATTCATTATCATTAATAATGATGCAAAAATGAAAATTTCTTCATCATTTACTCTAAGTTCATAATAAATTATTATGCTATCGTTAATTTCTTTCTTCTGCTGAACTCAAAACAATATAGTCTGAATAATTTTGGGGTGGAAAAACTGCTGTTGACATTCATAGTAAAAATAAAAACTATAATGGAGGCCAATTATTCTTCAGTATATTTTTATTTGTATTCAACAGAAGAAAGAAGGTCAAACAGGTTTAAAACAAGGTGGAGGATGATTAAACAGTGACATAAATTTCATATTTGAGTGTACTATCCCTTTAATTGCATGTTACATGTCCAGATACACTACAAGTTGGGGCAACTTTGCATATCAAGGTGCTTGTTATGCTTGTTGTCGCTACTTTGTATTTATGACTGAGCTTTGAAAAAAAAAGGTGGCTGACAAGTATGTAATGGGTTTCTGTTGAGACGGAGTAGCTTGTGAAATGCAATACACTTATTTAGTCATTTTGGCTAAGCTGACATTTCTTTATTCAGCTTCAAAGAGCTCCTTTTACAGTTCAAATAAAAACTTCAAAATGGAAAACAAGTTGTAATTACTTTTAATACGGGGCCACCAAATGCAGTTTCCCTTGAATACAAACTGTATCCATGTACAAAGACAGGGATTTGGACAATGTTTACCTCCGGCTACAACTCGAAACTAATCAGTTCATTGCTTTATGCACTTGAGATGTTTCAATCTGTGAGGTGTATGTTTTGGAATATTTATCTATGCTAATCCAATTGTATCAACATATGGTTGCCTTTAGTTGCCACGCATAATCTTCATGCGCTGAATTATTCATAATTCTCATGCATGACATTCAGAAGTCCTTTGGTTGTTATTCGTTTTCACAAATCACAAACTATTTATTTACAAGTGGCATGAATCGATGTTCTTCCTCATTGCAAAACAAGACGCGAGGGCATCTTCTAATTGGAATCTGTGTTATTCCCCCAAAAGGTGAAAAAAATCTCATATCCCTTGGCTTTGGGGCCACCAAACGAATGCATTGCATCGGAACAATTAAATGTTTTATTTTCAAACAAACCTGAGATGGCTTGAATGAAAGATTTATTTTCAATTTCACACAGCTTTTCCTCATGCATCATTGATTTGTGCCACGAATGAATAGGAAAGGGCCGTAATCAATTCTGCATGCTTTTTGTATTCATTTATACGTTCAGCTTTCAATATCAGACTCAGAAATGATGTGACTGATATTTGTTAAACTTTTAAAGTGGCATTATGAGGTAGGAGAGCGAGAGATGGAGAGACGATTGTTGTCATGGTGCAACTTACCTTCAGTATTTTTTTAATTTAGAGTTTCTGAACACTTCAAATCGCTCTGCAATCTCATTTTCTTTTCAATCTGCGAACCATTCAGAGTTAGAAAATGCAAAACTTTCACACTCCTATCATGCAATACGGTGTCTGTAAACATCCAGTACAATGTTGGATATTTCCGCTTGTAACATAACACCATTTTATAGTTTTATCTTTTGGGTTCTGTTCTGAGGTTGTGTTTTTGTTTGTCATTGAGCCAGTGTGCTGAGATAGTTTAAAAGGTACCCTGGCGCTTTTTGATAGATGTGTTTTTCCCTTTTAACTTCCACCTGCGAAGAAGGAGTTTTATCCCGGCTTCAGTGTTTTGTTCAATAATCCATTTACAAGCCATTTTCCTTCAAACCTCAATTGAAGTCGTTTCACACTTGCAGGCGACAGTATTCAAATCTGTCAAGCTTCATGCTATGTCCCTTTTTTCCTGGATCGGTATATTACAAAATGCTGTGGTGAGTTTTTAGCAAATCTGTGGCATGCAAACATACTTTTTGAGCTTGAAATTGTATAGCAGGTCTATTTATACCATTGATAATAACATGTTTACACATTCTAATGATTAGAATGATAGAATTACTGTAATGCAAATTCATCATAATTCAGAAATTAATTATATTTTATAATAAACAGATATAAAAGAGTATATATTTATTTTTAAATGAGCTGTCACAGCTGTTTATGTTTTTGAAACATTGTAGGCTAAATTAACTGAAGCAAAATAAAAATAAAGACAATTACCACGTTAATCACAATGCAATCTAAATATTATGTACATGCATTTTTATTTTTTGTAATTAATTTCAATTTTTTTAAATCTTTGTGAAGTTTATCTGCGTGACATGCACTGCAAAAGCAATTAGTTACAGTATTTAAACACATTGGTTAAGCCCATTGCCTTAAAAGTGACAAGTTGGCTGTATGTTTTTATAAAAAAGCGAGTAAACCCACAGCCATATCACCTTGCAGCTCAAGACCGTTTACTCACTGAAGCTAAGCAGGGCTGACTCTGGTCAGAACCTGGATAGGACACCATATGAGAAAACTAGGTTGCAGTTGGAAGTGGTGTTAGTGAGACAAGCAGGATGAGACATTAAATCAAAGTCCTGACTCTCTGTGGTCATTAAAAATCATATGGCACTTCTCGTAAAGAGTAGGGGTGTAACCTCGGTGTCCTGGCCAAACTTCCCATAATGGCCTCCCAATCATCCCCATCCACCAAATTGGCTCTATCATTGTCTCTCTAGGGAGTGCTACGGTTGCGTAGTGGGTAGGATGATTGCCTAACAGGAAGATTGCTGGTTCGAACCTCGGCTGGGTCAGCTGGCATTTCTGTGTGGAGTTTGCATGTTCTCCTCGTGGTCATGTGGGTTTCCTCCGGGTGCTCCGGTTTCCCACACAAGTCCAAAGACATGTGGTATAGGTAGACTGAGTAGGCTAAATTATCCATAGTGTATGAGTGTGAATGAGTGTGTATGAATGTTTCCCAGAGATGGGTTGCAGCTGTAATGGCATCTGCTGCATAAAACATATGCTGGATAAGTTGGCGGTTTATTCCGTTGTGACGACCTCAGATTAATAAAGGGACTAGGCCAAAAAGAAAATGAATGAATTGTCTCTCCACTCCACCAATAGCTGGTGTGTGGTGAGCGAACTGGCGCCGTTGTCCTACCATCGCATCATCCAAGTGGATGCTGCACACTGTTGATGGTGTGGAGAGACCCCCGTTCTTCATGATTGTGAAGTGCTTTGGGTGTATTACCATACACAATAACTGCACTATATAAATACACATTACATTACAACTAAATTGACTTCATTTACAATTTGTAAACACTTTTTACAGTGTAACAGTGCAAAACATAAAAGTCAGTTTGGCTGAATTAAAATGCAAATTTATTCTCTGCCAGTAGGCGGTGCTTATGAAAAAGGGTAAATATAGCATTTCCTAGCAGAGCTTTCTTAGGACAGATTCTCCTCAGAGATTTCTTATATATCCCACCCTGTACACCCCCACCCAGATTTATATATTTGCAATTTATTTCCAATATGCTGCACATTCCAAATGGTAAGCTTGCTCTGTCTGCTACAATATTTTGTCTGCTTGTGTATTTGTTCACCATCTTGAGCATACAGTATGTTACATCTTTTAATGTCAGGCTTTGCAATATGTCTGCACAAAATGTATTTTGTAAGACAATTGCAGTGCAATTTGTGTATGTCCAAAACAGAAATTAGCCAAATTAATATGAAAAAAGCCTGATTAAATGTTTTGACTAAAGACCAAGTTTTAATTTATAATTTTATTATTATTGTGATGATGATGATGATTATTATTATTATTATTTATATACGTTTTGTCCTGAACTTTACCAAGAAAGAGTTTCTTGAGCAATTCTGTTTACCATCACAGCAACAAGGAGAAACGCTGTGTGCATGTAAAATGCTCCTGGTTTAATTGAATTGAATGCAAATGGTAGCCGGTGATTGATGATATATTGACAGAAAAGAGTTTGTGGTTGCAGTTGATGAGATATGTGCAGCACCCATGTTTGATGAGATTCATGTGAAGATATCCAGAACAAGCTTGATGCTTGTTGCACCAGATTGTTTTCAGAATTTATATGTAATTGCATCTGCGTTTTCTAGATGTTGCTGAAACTACACACGGTCACCAATTTACATTTTCAACGAAAGTGACAGTCCTCTATTTATCAGTGAATTAATTTTTAAAAAGTATACAGCTGCTTGTCTGTCCTTTACGTTTGCATATAAGATACTTAACACATGTAAAAGAAGTGTTAATGGTTATGGCCTCACATGTGAAAAATGCAGAGAAGTCATTTTCATGTGAAGAAACTGCAATATTCCCTAAAAAAGAAGCTAATTTAAATGGTGCATAGTGATATTTTCCTCCCATCAGGCAGTAGAGCTGTTTTATTTAAAGCGAAGAACAGATGCTATTGAAAAGTCACACCAATTTGAAAATGAACATGAGCGCTTGACATATTTGAATGATTAAAACAAATGATGGTTAGTTAAAAATGCTATTTTTAATGCTAAAAATAAAACAGGGTGCCGCAACAGGTTAATAACTGTAATCAGGAAAAAGTAATTTATTGCACTGCATTAAACAGCAGCAGATGGAGAGGTGTATTCATAGTGCACAGGAGGAGGGTAATCTCTGGATTATATTTGATTTCTGCTTTTTAAAAGCAGTTGGTCAGAGTTAGTTTTGTTCACAGTATGTTATTCTTGTTTAATCCCTTTCTGACAGGCAGTTTTGAAATCATTAATAGTGACACTAAAACATGTATAATGCCAGTCAAAAATGTGTTGTGCAGAAAGACTTTAGAATAATGTTAATGTTAGTTAATATATTTACTAACATTAAGCATGAAGAATATTGTGGAGCATTTATTTATCACAGTTCAACATTTACTAATGCATTATTAAAATCGAAAGTTTTTTTGTGTTAAGTTGTGTGAGTTGACATGATCTAGCATTTTTACTTAATGTCAACTTATGGTAACAAAGATTAATAAATACTGTAAGAAATGTATTACTAATTCTTCGTGTTAATAAATACATTTAATTTAGCTAATGGACTATTATTTTAGAGTGTTACCCTTTAGACTTTAAGTAAGTGTTCTAAATGAATCATAAAATAATCATGGGGGAAGATACCGCGATTGTGGGTGAAATATTAAGCAACATACCCTTAACTGATGACCAGGACAAAATATTGTCATTATTTGCGAATTATCATGTGACTGAAGACTAGTAAATCTGAGAATTGATCACAAGAATGAATGACAAAACATTAAATTAGAATGTTATTTTAAAATGTTGACATTTTATATGAATACTCTTTAATTCAATTCAATTCATCTTTATTTGTATAGCGCTTTTACAGTGTAGACTGTGTCAAAGCAGCTTCACATACATTCTAAACAATTGAAACAGTGTAAGTCCAGTTTTTAGTGTTGAAGTTAATTTTAGTTCAGTTCAGTGTGGTTTAATATTCACTGCTGAGAGTCCAAACACTGAAGATTAATCCGTCGATGCCCTACAAGTCCCGAACCATGCAAGCCAGTGGCGACAGCGGCGAGGAAAAAACTTTACCAACTGGCGAAAGTGAAGAGTTAAAAAACCTAGAGAGAAACCAGGCTCAGTTGGGCACGACTATTTCTCATATGGCGAGATGTATTTCATACGTTTTTATGAATACTTTTCCAGCACTGGGGGTTTATGTGCTAGTGTACTCTTAGTTTTGGGTTGTAACTGGAATGGCTTCCGCTGAATAAAACATGCCGGAGTAGTTGGTGGTTCATTCCGCTGTGGCCACCTTTGATAAATTCAATTCAATTCATGTTTATTTATATAGCACTTTTACAATGTAGAATGTGTCAAAGCAGCTTAACATAGACATTTTAGTACACTGAAACTGTGCCAGTCCAGTTTTCAGAGTTTAAGTTTACTTTAGTTTAGTTCAGATCAGAAATAGAGAATTAATTTTAAAAAATGAGCATAGCTGCTGTTCATATTGTAAATTAACGAAATGCAAAAATGAAGTGCTAGAATTGAAAATAGTAGTTATACAAACATGCAAAGCATATTTCTAACAAAATGTCTGATGCATTAAGACAGGACGAGCGTGTTCTACAGGTGATTGTCAAGCCCGCTCTACTGCATGGAGCACACGCATCATACCGTTATGTGATGCATTGTGTGTGTGCTTTACTAAAAAGATAAGTCTTTAATCTAGTTTTGAACTGAGGGAGTATGTCTGAGCCTCAGACATTATCAGGAAGGCTATTCCAAATCAATAAATCAGGGACTAACCTGAAGAAAGTGAGGCACAATACTCTGGCTTATTACTGTTTTACTGTATTTAGAATTTAAAAAACTGGCCTTGGTGAGCACACATAATGACATAAGGAAGAGTACATAATGTAAACAAAAACCTCAGCATAAATAAAATCGACAAACACTAAAACCGTATTCCTATAACAGTAGCTGCATAATTTATTCATGTGGCAATATGTGCAGGGAACTTGCAAACCCTTAGTGACTCAGCAACATTGTTTATTATGAAACCGGTTGCCTCATTTACCCTAGTTTGGACAACATTTGACTACAAGTTGTCAGTCTAACAAGCGTTTTCATGTAGATTCAAAGTGATTCACAATTCTAAGTAGACTAAGTGTGACTCAGAATCTCAGTACGGTTGGTAAAATCTAATTTTCCATTTACACTGTAGTTGTAAATCACATCACCGTGTGCAGAATACTAGAAAACAAAAGAGTTTGAGTAATGTAATCAGACAGTATTTTTGCTGGCATTATGCGTCGTATGCAAATAGAATCACTGAGTTGGTTGTTTAGCTCAAATACACTCAACCTTCCTGAGGCGCACGAGTGGAATAAAATGATAGTTCAGTTTTACAAGAGAAAGCAAATCAATGAAGGAACGAATCAGCAAGCGAATGAATCAATGAATCATTCAAGCACATCCTGGTTATTCTGAATTTGTGTCTTCTGAGAACTAAAAAATAACAAAACAGAACATGTTCAAACTCATGTCTCTTTCTATTGCATGCAGTTAGCGTTGGACAGAACTGCATATATTGATCGAGTGTTAAGACACTAAGTCAAAACCTTAAGACTTCAAAAGGGAATTGCAGTGAAGAAAAGCAGAGCTGTCTTGTAGATATGCCAGTTTTCAATTACTCCTACAAACTCTTTGGACCTTGTGTGCCGGGCATTATTTTTCAATGCTCAGTTGCTTTGTTTTTGTTGTCCTCTATGGAAATCCACCCACAAGTTGATCTTATCTGCCTGGACGTCTCTCGGCATTGAAACCAGGGGGTTGGGGAGTTTTTCAAGGTCAGATAAGCAATCTGGTAATGACTCAAGTTTAAAAATGTGTTTCTGTTTTGCAGCAAGGGTCACATTTGGAATGCTGTTGTATTTGATTTAGCAGGGGGGAAAGTAGGAGTTTGGAAGCTATTTTTCTTTTTAATATAAGAATACAATCTGTTTGAACCTTCATATCAGTAAGAAAATGTAGCATTTGTTAAACCCCGGCTCAACTGTGCAGAGGCGGATGCAATAAACCAAATGAATAAACGGCTGTACGTACATACATGTGGGAGTCTCTCATGAGGATATACAGTATGGATTTATTTTCTCCTCAAATAATTTATCAGCACTGGACAATATATATATTATTCAACTGTAAAAATCGTCATTTTTGACCTTGGACATCACAGTTTTAGGACTTAACCTTCTATTTAACCCTCGGGGATACTCAAGAGATACAGTAGCCTTTTTTTCATTCTTAAAGCAAAACAAAACAGACCAAAAAATAAATAAATAAACATAAAGCCAGTTTTTTGCTTCAGTTATGTGAAATATTTTCAATAATGTAGGGAGAAGTGGAGATTTCGTTATGATATTATTTAATCTAAAAATACATATTTTCACGTTGAAGTTTTCATTTTTCACTATAATTTTGGGTTAAGCAGCTTCAAAGATCATCAAGAGATAACCTTTCTTTCTTAAACATAAAAATAAATAAATAAATAAATAAATTAATTAATTAATAAATAACAATTATTCTAAGAAATGAATGTTGATTTTAGCAGACACCCACAACAAGTGGTGCCAGTGATTATACATGGGTCAGGAATTGAGATTGTTTCTTCATATAAGTACCTGGATATATATTTCATTAACAATCTCAGTTGATCTAAAAATACAATTCTGGTGTTCAAGAAAGGTCAGAGTCGCATTAATTTATTAAGATGACTGAGATCCTTTGGTGTGTGCCAGACACTGTTGAAAAACTTTCTATGATTCTGTGGTGTCATATGTGATTCTGTATGCTGTAACCTGCTGGGGAGGAGTACTGTTAGAGGGGGGGGGGGGGGGGGGGCTAATTAAATAAGCTTATAAAAAGCACAGGTTCTGTTGTAGGGTGTGTACTACCCACTATAGAAAAGATGATCAAATGATCGAATGATGGACAAATTTGACAGTATGATGAACCACGATTGTCATCCCCTGTTTGATACAATCCAAGCATGAGCAAGCTCTTTTAGCTCAAGATCATTTCAGCCCCGGTGTTACAGGGAATGATACAGGAAGTCATTTTTACCAATAGAGATCAGATTATATAACCAAAGTCCTACTACTGTAGATTAATTATGCTGAATTGTAGCAGCATGAATGCTGTAAATATGGATTAGTGTCTACTAGGTTGTTGGAAACTAAGGTGTGCAGTGAGAAATTGTATTATTATTATTGCCTTTTTATACATGTTATTTATTTTTTTTATTTTATAGGATGGAGAGCTCTAATGTGACATGTAAATTTCCCTTTGGAAAGCCTAAACAAATAAACAAATGAAAAAAAAAATTTTTTATTGTTAATATTATTATTATTATTATTATATTATTGTTGTTGTTGTTAATTTGTTCAACTAATGTCATCCAAATGCCCGTTTTCTTGTCTCACAGTGTAACAGTGCAAGCTGAATGATGCAAAATATGTGTTTTTTTCAGTAACAGGGACGGTTTTCTAAAATGTTCACTTTCTTTTGGTGTGTTTCAGATTTACATACACTCTTGGAGAAGGCATGTGGCTGCCTCTTAGCAAAAGCTTCGTCATTCCTCCAGCTGAGCTGGCCATCAACCCCTCTGCCAAGTGTAAGACAGATATGACTGTCATGGAGGACGCAGTGGATGTCAGGTAGGAGATGACATTTTCAATCTGGGCTTATTTCAGAGAAGAATAGCGGAACAAGGTGACACATTGAAACGCATTTATAGAGTAGCTAAAAATTCCACAGGCAAATAAAATACGCTAGGGCATGTTTAAAAATAGTTTAGACCCATCATTCTGTCCTTAGCCTTCCTGAAGTGTGATTATTCATCCTTCTCTTAGCTGTGTCTTAAAAAATATGAGCTAATATAACAACTGTTGCCAACCACTGTGAGAAGTACATGTTTCAGATTCATCAACCCTCATTTTTAAATGAACATGAATAGCATCGGTTGCTCCAACCTACTTTTTTTTAAAAGTGTAAATGCATTAAAGGGCCCCATTGTGCTTTTTTTGGATATTGTCCTTCATGTTGTGTGCAGTATAACTATTTGTGAATGTAAATGGTCTACAAAGAATCAATTCTGAGCTGCCTGAAATGAGTGCTCAGTAATTGCTGCATTACATCTTGTACAATCAAATGTACTTGTTGGTAAAAAATAGCATAATGCTGGTCCACTTTGACCCACCCTTAAACACTGCAATTGTAGCTGAGGTCTAAGACTGGCTTATAGACATGCTGAGAAGGCTCTGTTGTCTGCATTGTGAAAGCAAGTACACTAATATGCTAGCAAGTGTGCACTTCTAAAGGCTGAGGATTATAATTAAACAAATATGGCAAAACTGATGACATTGCTACTGTTAATATTAATGTGTATGAGGAAGCTTCCGGAGCTGAAATGCATATATGGTAATGTGTGTTTTGAATCTGAAATGCACTGTAAGTTGTGGAACAATTACAACACTGGGACATTTGACCAATCAGAGCAAAGTAGGTTAACATTTTAATTTAAGTACACTGAAAAAAAAATGATGTCTGCAAAATTGTTGCAAACAATTTATATGTTTTGAATTTGAACAAACAAATTAATTTTAACAACATTCTGCTTAATTTGTTTAAATTCAGCCCAAATATACTGTTTACAACCATTTAACTAAAAAATAT
The DNA here is from genome assembly GCA_903798035.1 of Danio albolineatus. NCBI lineage: Eukaryota > Metazoa > Chordata > Actinopteri > Cypriniformes > Danionidae > Danio > Danio albolineatus. The sequence continues at coordinate 5,084,162 of CAIGQQ010034181.1, read as the reverse complement.
ATATAAATCCAAGGAATCATCTTTGAATATTTGTTTTCAGCGTACCAACTCACACTTTTACCTAATGACTTGTTACCTGTCAATTTTTTTAATTTTGGCTGTTTATTAATATATTTAAAGTACAATTTCTCAGTGATCTTATTATAAATCTAAATCCTAAATTCCACTGCTACCTTAATAACTAGTGATAAGCAGCAAATTGGAAGTTTATTGTGCTAAAATGAATAATTAATGGTTTGTTAATAGAGATAATTGTACCTGAAAATAAAGTGTGACCCAAAGTAGACTCTTTGAAATTAGGAATTTAAATATACCCCATCATTCAACAAAACCTTTTAGTGGAATTTTGAAAAAGTAGACATGCTAGGTTTATATAACAAATAATATTTGTTGGCCTTGGCTGGATGTATCTTGTAGAGAAAATGTATGATCATTGTTTTGCATATTGATTCATGTTTTAATAGTGAATAAAATGTGAATACTGTAGGTACAGTGAATGTGCATATGAAACATTTGGAACAGTTTCAGTAAATCAGGCAACTGTGCAATAATGTATTTAAGAAGTCTTAAGAAAAACCATTCATATGTTTATACATCTTTATGAGTTCATTTTAAAGCTGCATCATTCGTGAGAAATCTGTCTGAGAGCAGAACAGTAACTAAGAATAGCAAAGCTTAGAAAAAAGATCACTTCTTCAGCTATGGACTCTATTGATCAAACTAATCACTTTCATCAAGTTGAAGCTGAATATGATCTCTTTATGCCATTTTTTTTCTCTTAAGAAACTATAAAATGATGGTAACACTAGTTTAAGTAACAGTTCGCATCATTTACTGCTGGCTTATTATCTGCCTATTATTAAGATATAAACTGTTTATTAGCGTTAATAAAGTATGATCTTATATTGCATCCTAATCCTACCCAATACCTAAACACAATTACTCACATGCTAACCATTAATAAGCAGCTAATTAGCAGTGTATTGAATAAAAGTAATAGTTTGTTAATGTTTTGTTAATAGTATGAATTTTGCATTAAAATAAAGTGTGACCAAAGTACAGTGGCGGATATAGGTATGGGCAATATTGGCGATCGCCCAGGGCGGCATCTTGCTGGGGATGGCAGGGGGAGACGGAGACAGTAAATAAATAAATAGTTTTAAAATCCTAATAAAAATTAACTGTGCCCCAGCAGAAGCTTTGAGATACAATTTACTTAAAGCAAGTATATTAATTTAGAGTGGTAATCCAAGAATAAAGCCGTCATGGGCTATTCACATTTGGTCTCCTTTTCATGCACTAGTTTGTTATTCTCTATGTGCAACCGAAACAATGCTGGTAAAAGCAAACTGATGCATGCACGCAGAAAACCGTTCCCACGTGCCTCACATATGCTACCGGTGTGTATCCCAATTGTTTACATGCACACCAATAAAAAACTCGCTGCTCATGTGCTGTGGAACTGGAGTAAGCCTTTTGTGCAGTGAATTTTGCAAGTTGACAAAATGTTTAAATAATATGATGATCTTCTTTTGACTATGAAGCAAAAAGGAGGGATAATGAGTCAGGGAAGTAGGACTTAATAACATGAGTCGGGTCTAAGAGATAAGATAATTCCATAAAACATAAGAGATAAGATAATTCTCTAAAACATTTTTTTTGTATCATATAGAATTGTCAGTAATATTCATGCAGTGATCTTAGCATATCACTCTAGTTGTGTCTTTGTTTTCCAGATGTTTTGAAATGTTTTCCACATGAAATCTTTTTCAGTTACATTTAGAATTGATTTCTGTTACGGTATTTATTTTGAATAATAATAATAATAATAATAATAATAGTGATAATTTTATTTTGTTTATAATAAACATAAATTAATTGTTATTGCCAGGATATTGGGTAATAGGAGATGAAGCGAGGACCCAATTGCAGTAAATGAAAACTTATTTTATTTAATAAAAGGGAAACAAAATAACTTAAACCTCCCCTTGAGGGGAAAACATGGAAAATACACACTTAACTAGACAGGACCTGGCATGACACATTCCATTATTAATTATCTCATTCTCTTCAATGATGACTCACAAGCACTTAATTAATGACGAACGACCAGCACAGGACAGAATACACAAGGTGAATAAATAGGAAAAACAAGCCAATGAACTGACAGGTGGAAAGGTGAAAATAATAATGATACAAACAGGATAACAAAGTGGGTGGGACAAGACATTAGACAAGAGCCCATGGTACAAGAACACAAGCCATGTGCTCACATACAAACAGGGCTAGAACACGCAGCCAATGAGAGTGCTCATTGACCGCGTGCTCACACGAAACAAGGCAATAAAGCACGTGGTTATAATGTAAACATGAAACCACGTGCTACACAACACAAACACAACAGAACTTACCACACAAGCACACGATAAATAAAGATACCTAACATGCGCTCACATAAGCGATGTGAATGTTCCCTCCCAGCGCCATCCAGAACCGAAAGCAACTAAACTGAGACGCTGAGAAAGAAACATCAAAACACAAAACAAAACACAGACATGAGTACCAAAGCGTGCATTCAGGCCATGCTCGAACCTCGGTCCGAGCGCAACCAGAACATCGCTCATACAAAGACGAGGACAGACAATGACAAGAAAGAGGTACTCGAACCGAGAAAACACGAGCCGAGCACATCAAATAAACACATGACATGACTAGTGTCTGGGGTCAGAATTAGCTGGACTGACAGTTATATTTATTGAAAATAAAATAATTATTTAAAATAAATAAATATATTTATATTTGGTACTGCCCCACACTGTAAACAAAATCTGTTATTTTGCTTTTTTCCAGCAGCTGGGGTGCCGGAAAAAAGTAAAATAACGGCCGTTAAATTACAGAAATTTATGGTAAAATAATTGACGTTAAATAACAGAAATTTATCGTAAAATAATGGACGTTAAATTACAGAAATTTCCTTAAATTAAAATTTCCGGTAAATGTCTGTATTTTAACATCTGTTATTTTACTGTAAATTTAGGTTGTTTAACTGCCATTATTTTAACCCCAGCTGCCAGGGAAAAAAAATAATACAAATATATATATATATTTTTTACAATGCATTAGAGCTTTATCTCTAGCAACGCCCCATGCCAAAGTGATATATGAATATGGGTTTGGTCAGCCAGTATTTGCATATATGATACACTCTGGATTTACTCTGAGTTAAACTTTACAAAAGATGGCTGACCTCAAGATGTCACGAGTATATTTAAGTTGACTGGATAATTACAGTAAATTACAGCAACATGCCTGTTCAGTGTCTGTGGTTGGAGACTTTTCAGTGGCCTCTGTGATTTTGATGTCTTAAAACATCATGTATACAGTTTTAAGAGTAAGCTTTGTGAGTTAATTAAGCCTCTTAACACTTTCATCAAGACCCAGATGTGTCAGTTATGGCGTCCTAAAATATAGAAATTTAGAAATCTACTCTTTTTCTACTGCAAACTTAATTGCATGGTACCTATTGATTTACCTTAGCTGCCATAATTGACTTTTTGTTTAATGACATTTCTTGTGATTTTCCAATTATGAGGATAATTTACAGATCCGCTTGTCTTTATTGAACCGCAACAGGTGGAAGTTTTCTACCAATTGAGTTTTTTTTTTCGTCCTCGAAATTGATGTTGCTTGACATTATCCAATCCTTGCAGGGGCTTTGAGTGCCTTGCCAAAGGGCACATGCTGATTTGATTAATTTGTTTTTAACACAAAATTGATTAATCTTGTGATTAGTCTCACATTAAATTAGCATGGTAGCTGGTGCTTAAAGGAAGCTTTAAATATTTTAGTTCTCTTGGCCTTAAAGGCAGTAAAATGGAAAAGTTACTTTTGAAAATTCAATTATAGATATGGTTTTGTTCATGTGAAATAATAAAAAATGAAATAGCTTATAAGGAGTGCTGGAGTTATCTTCAGAAAAAGTATATATTTCACATATATATTTCAAAAGCCGCATTGTTAAAGAAAGCTAGATCTACGTGTGGTCTCCTTTCTCTGACAAATGGCTGTATGTTCTGCTTATTGTTATAGCTCACCATTAAATTACGTATAAATATATTGCCTTATGCTGTGGGTGGATGTCTTATTTGACTATATACATAAATACACACTGTATATGACAGAAAGTAACATTTTCCCACCTCTTTCTGAATTTGGGTTCCTTTGAAAGGTCTACTAAGTGTGTCCTAGTGATGTCCTGCTGAGTGGCGAGCTTCACAGGGTCCTTCATACAGAATTTGGCAGGCCATGCGGTCCCTTGGACCCTGTCTTGATAAGCATTGCCATAATTCCAAATGTGCTGAAAGCATTGAAATATTTCAACATATTTTTTACCATGATATTCTAAACATTCGTTACAGAGATAATGTGCTGGCCAATCTTTAATATGCCCCATTTTGCTAATTTAAAGGTTTCTAATTTTGTTTTCTATAATAATCTTCTTTTCTGATATATAGTAAATGATAGTATACCCAAATACAGAAGTTCTGTCATTGTTTACTTTTTCCAAACATGTATTAAGTTGCTAGGACATATTGTATATGCTCATGTATTTATTTTTTCATATAAAAGGTAAGATAAGAACAACAGAAAAACACATCAAAATATTGTATTTTTTGTACGAAGACAGAAAGTTCCACAGCTTTGGGCTGACATGAGAGTAGGTACCGTAAATGATAGTTTTCATTTCTGTGCAAATTATCGGTAACACTTTATTTCAATGGTTCATTTGAGTATTACTAGACTGTCTGCTTAATATCTGTTGATACTGACTTTCAACAGACATTTAACTGACTATAAGAAACTTTGCAAGTACATGTCAACTTACATACCCTACCCCTAACCCCAACCTAACAGTCTGCTTATAATCTAATGAGAATTAGTTGCAATGTGACCTAAATTGAACAAACGGACCATCAAAATAAAGTGTGACCAAATTATCCATTTAAAGCACTAACTTATTGAGTTATACAGTGTGTAAAACCTACAATATAAGAGTACTGTTAACCCTGTTGAAAGACAAACTACTGCAATACATACTTAATAAAAACTGCATTTGCAACCTCCAACAAAGTTAATAGGAGTTATTAAATAATTTGGCTCATTGGTTGAAATTTAGTCTACAATTTATTGACTTGGCATAACCTGAATGTGAAAGGCTGGGAGAAATTATACATTTAAGCATCATTGCTTGCGCGGATCATCTTTAACCACTGTTAAAGCTGTAATTATTCCTTAGAAAATTTAATGTTAGGATAATCACATATTTTATGATATTTTATGTCTGTAGACTGCAGTTCCCAGCAATAGACACTGTCAGCTTGTTTGGAAAATGACCGTACGGTAGCTGTTGACTATGGACATCACGCTGTAAATAGTTGTTAGTTTGAAGAAAGCAAACACTTTTCACTAGTGCAAGTGAACCAGTGCGCAGATCCCACTCCCAGCAGAATAGTCTGATCCCAGGAAAAGCAATCTTGAAACTGCAAAGAACAATCAGGTTAGAGAAAATGCACTGTAGATTCTGTATTGTGTCTGTAAAGGAGATGCTTAGATCAGGTTTCTTCAACAGGAGGTCTATGACCACAGGGGGTCTGCAGAAGAACCACAGGGGACCCAGCAAATATTGTTTGATATTTTTAGTGGAAAAATGAAAACATGTCTAAAACAAAAATGCTCATTCCTGAAAATGTATTTATTAAGTACATTTAAAGTTAAATGTAATGTAACATTGCTGACTTACACCAATATCATTCAGCTGGCAGAATATTAGTTTGTATAATGGTGGCATTTTTTCTATTGATTGATTGATTCATTCATTGATTCAAAAGCCCCTTTCACACAGTAATACTAGTGAATACTGTATCAAACGTCTTTAAATAAACTGGTAAATAAATGCGTTTAACGGTAAATTAAAAAAAAAAAGTTCTGTTCACACAGGCAAGGACATTCCAGAATTTTTCCGAAAAGACCATTCACACATTCATTCCACAAAACCGGTAAATTCTGACATCATTAACCAGAAATGAGCTCTAAATGGCTCCGCTTGTATTTGTAAACATAGAAGGGGTCAGACTTTTGTTGATGGTTTCACCTTTATTTAAAGCTTTGACATTCATGCAGCTGCTTTGTCCCAGACACATCCAAAGGCAGAAGCGCGAACCGCAGCTAAATGTTCACACATTTGACTACATTACAGATTTTGTGGATGAATAAGTATTGTTAACAACTACATTGAAAACATGTGCATGTCAAGATATATATACTATGTGTGTTGCTCACTGGCTACTTCACATGCACACGCGTCAAACAACTGAAGCAGAGCCTAAAGGTAAACAAACTGCAGTCTATCATAAGTATTTTATCAATATTTTTTTCCACATTTGGCATTAAGAAGGCAGCTACTAGCAGCTAAATGTGTCTTCAAAAGTATTCAAAGGCTTTTAGTTTCATAAACTGTGCGGATGTGAATGTGTCTGAATGTTCTGATTGGCTGGAGTAGACATCTTTCATCAGCTCGTTCTAATCGTGAACGCGCTCTTTCCGGCAATGTTATTTCTGCGTTCACACAGCACAGCATTCAGGCAAATTACCGGTCATGTTACAACTTTTTTTTCAGAAAATAACAGATTTACCGGCATTTTAAAAAAGGGCCTGTTCACACATACATACCTTTCCGGAAAATTGTCACAAATTTTTCCGGAAAGATCTGTATGTGTGAAAGGGGCTATTGATTCATTGATTCATTCTTTGATTCATACATTCATTCCTTGATTTATTTATTCATTCATTTGCTTGCTTGTCTAAACATACTGTATTTATAAACCACTTTAGTTTAAGTTTCAATTTTTACTGCCTATCATCTGCCTATTTTTAAGATACTGTTTTTTATTTATTTATCAGTATAAAGTATAGTCTGCGTGATCTTATTCTGCATCCCTAAAACCTGACTACTACGTTAGTAACTATTAATAATTTCATTATCAACAAACTGAGAGTTTATTGGGGCAAAAATCATAGTTAATAAATTTGCATAAATAAAAAGTGATGTTTTTTAAAAATGTATTTATTAAATATTTACATCAGTAGGTGGCAATTAGTGAATGTAATTAGGAGTGATCTGAGAGCTAATTAATCATTAAGTCAACCACTTCTGTCAAACGCAAAGATTAATTTAGGAATTAAGCAGATTACTATCTTAATGACTGACTCATTGATTCATTCTTTGAAATGATTTGATAATAATAAGCAGAAATTAGTCATTAAAACATTCAATATCCTCACTTAAAAAAAACGTAGCTAACAAAATTATCAGATGATTTTGTGTCATCTATAGATAACTTTAACATTAATTACAATAGTAATTTTAATATTAGCTTGTTTATTGAACTAATGTATGAAGCAATTATGCTGAACTCGTTACTTTAAGATATGACATCACAAATACATATATTATTATTATGATGATGATGATGATGATGATGATGATGATGATGATTATTATTATATTATTATTATTATTATTATTATTATTATTATTATTATTTAAATTGTGTGCTATGTCTCCAGTTCCACTGAAAACTTTAGAAGTGCAACAGCGATAATGACTGATTAATGACTTAGCTTTTGATTAAAAGTATTATGTATCACATTTGTTACGGAGTGAATCTTCTATTACTTGGACGGCCTTCTTTATTATAGGCTTAAGTGAAGGTTCGTTTTAATTACTTCTTGCCGCTGTTGAATAGAACAGGCTGCACTTTTTCCAGTGTCTAGTCTGAAAATGCTTGCTTTGTGTTTGGAGTTAAGCTACTAATTAGAGTTTCCACAGACTTTCTGTTCTAAGCCCTGCCAATTGAGATGCTTTGTTCACAGAGGTAGATTTGTCTCAATTTGTTCAAAGTGCCCTCATTACCGTGGAACGGGAGTCATTATATATTCTGCCTTATTACGATAACATCTTCCCCTAACGACCATAACATCACGGCTTTAAAAGGTCTGCTCTCTCTGGTGCTCCTAGTATTTAGCTAAGATTGGTGGGAGTGGGAACCTGAGGTGGGAACATCATTGGCTGTTATTAAGTAAGGTGGGCATTCGCTGAGGATCTCCAGTGATTATGGTTAAATCCGATGCTCTTAGATGAAAAAGTGTGCATTGGCTGCTTTGCATCTTAGAGAGAATTATTTTTAAATAAGATAAATGATGAGGAATAAAATGGTCTTTTTTTAACATTTTATTCATTATTCATTATATTAATTTCTTTCTTTATTTTTTTTAATTGAAGCTGAGTGTTCAGTGTTTTGAATCTGATGAATTAAATTGTTATTTCACCCCAGAAATGAAATGCTGTCATCAGTTTTTAGCCCTCATGTCATTCCAAATGCATAAGACTGAACACAATTTGTTATCTTACAATTAAAAAAAGTATTCTTCCCTTGATTTAAAGTCTGTTCATTAAAAGCGCTAAAGCTTCAAAACATTAATAAATACACAAAATAATAATAGTAATAATAATAATAAAAATAATAATAATAATAATAAATAAATAAATAAATAAATAAATAAATAAATAAATAAATAAAT
>CAIGQQ010034181.1:5031532-5060056 GCA_903798035.1 Danio albolineatus | reverse complement strand
ACTTAACTTAACTTAACTTAACTTAACTTAACTTAACTTAACTTAACAAACTAACAATTACAAATATGTATAAATACCGTCATAAATGCATTACTAACTGTTTGTTCATGTTAGTAAATATATAATATATAATCATTAACTAATGGACCATTCATTTCCTTTTTTTTTTTTTTTTTTATGAATTAACTTCAAGACAAATTCCTGTGTGCATGGGGTAGAGAGCAGTGAACACTGTAGGGAACATATCAGTCTCAACACGGTTCCTTGTTGGAGCTCTTTTCTAATGAGCTGATTATCTGAATCAGGTGTGTTAAACAAAAGAGACACATGAAATATGCAGTGCAGAGGGTCACGATGACCAGGATTGAGAACCGCTGTTAGAACGTGTTGCTATTTGTTTGTAATTTCTTCAAATGCTTTATATCAGTAGAGATTAAAAGAATTAGCAATTTATTAGGATAAAGAATGTTTCATTTTGTTGAAAGAGCTTTACTCATTTAATGCATTTTTTGTCATACCAGCTGCTTTGTATGTGAATCAACGCCCACTGTGAGCGAAAATTATGCCCTTTCAACCTCCCATTTTAATGACGTTCAAATAGTGAGTGACTAATTGTAGAGAAGCTCGTTCTTTTGTATGAATTTCACCCTTACCAAAATACTGGAGAATTTCTATTGTTTTGCTTTGTGGTTGAAAATATGGCTTCCTGGGAAGCAATGCTTTTGCTGGAAAACCTTTCTCAACACTCTCAGGTTGTCTCAAGTAAGCTTTTTAGGTGTACTCTATAAGCACCTGCTGCAAGCAAGAGTATACGAAGCTTATAACTTAAAGTGTGAAGGTGTATTTTATCCCATTTTCCACGCAGGTGAAAATCAACCTGTCAAATCCCCTATGAAGCCTAAAGCTGACAGAAAGCATTGTGTGAACTTGCCATCCCTAGCTTGGGGACAAGACAGGGAAAACAGACATGCAGTTTGGAAGGAAGCCTAACTTCAGTGCTGGGAATGGCGTTTTTGAAAAATTAACCCGTATTTATTTATAACTCTTTCTGTCATTTTTTTTTTTTTTTTGTACTTACTGTACACAGGTTGTAAAGTTATGGATATTTCAACAAAGCGTGTGTTTTGTCCCTGCAGCAGAAAAGCATTAAAACACTGTTAAAAAATGTATTTAAATTAAATGAAATTAAAAAAATATAATAATAGTAATTTATAAAATAAAATAAAATAAAATAAAATAAAATAAAATAAAATAAAATAAATTTTACAAATACTGTAGACCAAGATAAAAAAATAATAATAATAAAAAAACAGATGAAGCAAAAGAATGTAACCAGGAATGAAGAAACAAAACAACAGGAAACAATACTGAGCTATGAATGTTAATCAGTGTGGTGATTAAAGGTCCCATGAAATGCTTTGAAATGTGCATGACAGAAACTATAGAGCATTTGATTGGTAAGAAGATTTGATGTAAAACTGAAGCATGAGGTCATGTCAGAAATATTGTTGATTTATTTAGAGGAAAGTGAGGGACTGCAAGCTTTAGATGTTTCAGATGTTTCAGATTTATATCTTCAAAATGTAAATTATATTATTGTTTTAGAGCACACTAATATATAGATATGCTTAAAACTAACATACTGATAATAGCATGAAAAAAACAACAACTTTATTTGATTTTCATGGGTCCTTTAAAGGTGCATTATATAAGATTGACACACTGTGGTTAAACTAGGTATTGTACTCCTAATTCAAATCGCTTTTCGCCCAGCCCCTTCTCTGATGACCCCCAAAAAATGCAGGTTGCCAGATTGACAACACCAACAAAAGCGAGCATACCAACAGTGTGTCCTAACTATGCGCGATGCCATGCTATAAAATAAATATTTTTCTTGTTTTTGTCCTAACCATCACCTGAAATTTCTATTTTGGGGGCTATTGCTGTTCTCCAGATGTTGCATTTTCAGCCCCAGCCATATACATTGATGTAACCTTCATGACTGAAAATACACTGTGTTTTCTACCAAGGCAAGCTGGGGTGACAGAATATAATTGGGTAAACTGGCAGTGGGCAAATTAAAGAAACCAAAACAAAGACAGATATTCCAACACAGAATGCACAATTTCAAAAGAGAAGAACTGACTTTAGCATTGTTGTTTCAGACTTACAAGTATGTTCACTCAGTGTGTTTCTTAAATATCTGCAAAAAATGGTTAAGAAGACTCACTTTGTCAAAAACAGCACCTTTAAATACTGTGTGTTATGTGCTGTGATATCAGAGTCCGATGAGAGATGGGAGCTGCGTCAGTGCAGGGCGTTATGGGATTTGTAGTCCAGGTGGCTGGTGAAATGAGCAGATCTCTCTAATGTGTCTTGTGGGCACTCCATATGTTATTCTTGAAAATAATACAATCTAATTCCCATATATGTAAACATGATGACTTTCTTTAGCCAACAGATCATCTGAGACTGAGACTAATGATCAATAAGCTCTCCTATCAGCCAAAACTACCACACACCAAAGATAAAGAGATTTTTTTTTAATGTTTTGTTTGTTTTCTCAGTGTCCTCCTGGTTTGAGCCCGATGAAGGATGGCACCGGTTGCTATGACCACCACATTGGCATTGACTGCTCGGACGGCTTTAATGGGGGCTGTGAGCAGCTGTGCCTCCAGCAGCTGGCACCTCTGGAGGAGGATCCCACTCTCTACAACATCCAGATGTTCTGCGGGTGAGATTACACACTTTACATCCAGATCTGGACACGCTAACAGGACTTCTTTTTTCATGGTCTCAGTCGTGCAGCAGGGAGTGCATTGGTATTTACACCTGCTGTTTCTGAAGACTGAATTACTGCGGTTTTCTTTTGAATAATGGCCTGAAATTCACAGCAAGTGCATTATGGTTTGTTCGGTTGATTATTCATGCCATTCACAGCAACTTACAGTAACTATTTTTACACATATTTTCTCAGTCCACAGGGGCTGCTTGTGTGAATTGGCGCACATTTTACCTACTCACGCATTTCTGTCTTTATTTATTTAAAGTGAGCAGGAAAGTGGATTTAAACTAAAAAAAAAAACTGGCAAATCTGAAATTGCTAGTTGGAGCTTGCAAGGTAAATGTACAGTCTGTTTTTTTTTCTGTAGCTTGCTAAAGCATCTTTGTCACATGCATAAAAAATTAAATAAAAAAAACTAGAGAAAGGTTTAGTGCAAGGTTATTGGTACTGATAGCAGGTCATCGATATACTGTATGTGTACACTCACTGACCATTTTATTAGGTAAACCTTACTAGTACCAGGTTGGACCCCCTTTTTGTCTTCAGAACTGCTTTAAATCTTTAGGGCATCGATTCAACAAGGTACTGGATATATTCCTCAGAGATTACACAGTTGCTGCAGATTTGTCGGCTGCACATCCGTGATGCCAGTCTCCCGTTCCACCACATCCCAAAGGTGCTCTTTTGGATTGAGACCTGGTGACTGTGGAGGCCATTTTAGAACAGTGAACTCATTTAGATGTTTTGTGCTTTATGACATGGCGTGTTATCCTACTGGAAGTAGCCATCAGAAGATGGGTACACTGTGGTCATAAAGGGATGAACTTGGTCAGCAATAATACTCAGATAGGTAGTGGTGTTGACACAATGCTCAATTGGTTATAATGGGCCCAAAGTGTGCCAAGAAAATATCCCCGACACCATTACACCACCACCACCACCACCACCAGCCTAAACCATTGATACCGTTGGATCCGTGTTTTAATGTTGTTGACACCAAATTCTAACCCTACCATTCAAATGCTGCAGCAGAAATTGAAACCCAAGAGACTAGACAATGTTTTTTCAATTTTCTATTGTCCAATTTTGGTGAGCCTGTGCGAATTGTAGCCTCAGTGTCCTGTTCTTAACTGACAGGAGTGGCGCTTGGTGTGGTCTTTTGCTGCTGTAGCCTATCTGCCTCATAGTTCAACATGTTGTGCGTTCAAGTGATTATTTGAGCTACTGTTGCTATTCTATTAGTTTGAATCAGTCTGGCCATTCTCCTCAGACCTCTGGCATCGACAAGTCTTTTGCACGCACAGAACTGCTGCTCACTGGATACTTTCTCTTTTTCGGACCATTCTCTGTAAACCCTAGAGATGGTTATGCGTGAAAACCCTAGTAGATCAGCAGTTTCTAAAATACTCAGACCAGCCTGTCTGGCACCAACAACCATGCCACGTTCAAAGTCACTTAAATCACCTTTCTTCCTCATTGTGATGCTCTGTTTAAACTGCAGCAGATCGTCTTGACCATGTCTACATGCCTAAATGCATTGAGTTGCTGCTATGTGATTGTCTGATTAGAAATTTGCATTAACGAGCAGTTGAAAAGGTGTACCTAATAAAGTGGCTGGTGAGCGTATAGTTAGCACTAATACTGTTTTACAATGTTGCAAATAATGCTAGTAATAATTTACAGTTTATATATATCTGCACATTGGCCTCTGTCCATCATGGCCTCCTAACCATCCCCATATCATAATTGGCTTAATCGCTCCGTCTCTTCTCTACCAATCTGCTGGTGTGGTGTGTGGTCTGGCGCAATATGGCTGCCTTTGCGTCATCCAGGTGGATGCTGCACACTGGTGGTGGATGAGGAGATCCGGATGATCTCCTAGTACTCCTAGGAGATTTCCTAGTACTTGGCTGCAGCTGGAAGGGGTCTGCTGTGTAAAACATATGCTGGATAAGTTGGCGGTATAATCTTCTATGGCAACCCCTATAATGAATAAAGAGAAAATGGAAGTCGAAGGAAAATGAATGAATGAATGAATGAATATAGAAATCTGAAAAAATGCAAAGCAAAAAAACAAAAATGGACACAACAAATAAAGTATCTCTGATGAATATTTGCTAAATAAAAGTAAACAAAAAGTTTAAAACATTAAAAAAAGAACGTTTCATCTTCATTTTTATTCTGTCCTGTCACAGTGACATGACATCACATGCATCACACAGCACCATTCCTTTCTGACTTTCCTTTAAATATCTGAGAATGTGACAACCGAAATAAACAGCTACCTTTTTACATCTTCTTCTTCTTTTAAAACGCCCAGTGTGACCTATTCAGAGTGTTACAGCTTCAACTAAAGGTGGCAAATGTGCATAATTCTCTTTTCCTCTGGAGATCCTGATAATGTGACAGGCAATCCGAAGCCACTTAAATGGTTGTCTGTGATGTGGATGTGATGACAGTTTCCTGTAAAACTTTAGTGTTACCAGGAGAAGTGAGACTGAGCGTTTAAGCCCTGACGCCTCTTTCTCTCTGTTAGCTTGTGTAGAACAGAACAGACGTGACAGCGACGTTTCAAAGGCCCATAAATATAAACGACTCCTGTGAACTGTCACACTGCTGGGATGATACTGTTTTGCAGGAAATAAAAAGAATTGCCAATCGCATTACCTGCATCTCTGGGAAGTTTTGAATGTACTACTACTTTACATTGCTCTTCTTCATGAAGTGAAGACTTTATCAAAAACAAACAAACAAATAAATGAATGGATGAATGAATTAATTTTTTTATTATTATTAATGAATGGCTAGAAATTAATCCAATAAACACTAATGCATTACAGTACACAATATGAATCAGATAATATATATTTTAGAATTTTAAGTGTTTAATTTAAATGTATAAATAAATAAAAAGAATATAGAATGCATATATTTTTTACCTGAAAAAAATATTGAAACTGGTGCCTTTATTTTGTAATTTTTTTATGTTTTATTTATTTTGGTTGTTTATTACACTAAGTCTCTGCATTAGCTGTATAAACAAAAACTTATGCACATATTTCATGCATATTGTTATGATCACCAGCCATCTAAATGTTGCACATCGCTAAAGAACTACAATCTGCCATTGAACCGAACTACAACTCCCAGAAGTCATTGATTCAATCACTCCTGCCACAGCTGACAGTCATCCAGACACTGACACACATGCACACACAGCTGAAGTTCATCATTTAATTATTACATGGACTTATTTAATTATTACACCCTAGTTAATTATTACACCCTAGTTACACTCCAGATTCACACTCACATTGCTGAGTCTTGTCATTCTGTGAACTTTGCCAAGTGGTTTCCTTGTCTTGCCTTCCTGTGTTTTTGACCTTTGTTGTTTTATGGTTTACGCTGTTTTGCTGTCTCTCCTTATCATTCACCTGTGACTCTGACTACACTCTTGGATTTCCTGTATTCTCCTGTTTACTTGTGTTTTGACTGTTGCCTGCCTGACTATTCTCTTATAAACTGCACGTGGATCCTCATTGCTGTTGTCACGCATCCTAGTGATACACATATATAGAGAGATTTCTTTCATTAAAAATTAAATAGGCACATTTAAAATGTTTATAGACTTTTTTCCATTAATATATATTAATATACGGGTAAAGTTTATAAATAATAAAATAATAAATAAATAAATGCTTGCATGTTTTAATTACAATTCAAATTTCTTTTTTTTTCAAGAAATTAATTTCATAGATTTTTTTGGATAATAAAAATGAGGAACAAAAAGCAATAAAGGATGAATTTATTTTAACTTCTGACTAACAGTGCTCAGTATTATCTTACAGTATATTGGCAGAAAAGCACTTTGCTATGTCTCTAATGTGCTTCTTTTTTCCTCGTTACTCCTGATGTTTGCAGATGTATTGAAGATTATAAGCGAGGAGCAGACGGCCGCTCCTGTCAGCCGCTGTCTGAGGCCTGCACAGAGGGACTGGACTGCGGGGACACAGCCGACATCCCAGCCAACCAGACTGTGTTTGGAGACCTCTTTTATGGCTATAATAACCATACCAAAGAGATCACATCTGGACAGATCCTTAAAGCCACTTTCAGGTGAGGTTTTACTATATGTTTACTAAAAGACAAATTTATGTTCACCCAATTCACAGATGTGGTGGTGATTATTATACTTTTTGTATTTCTCTTTGATTTACTAAGTCAGTGGTTCCTATTTGTAGTTATTTTTTATACAAATTTTATTTTATTTTATTTTATTTTGTTTTATTTTATTATTTTTTTGGTCTTTGCATTTCTATATACAGTATGGCATGCATATATTTTCAACTGAGAAATAGATATAAATGTTTAATTTTCTAATATAATAATGTTTTAATTAATATTTTAAAATATTTAGACATAAATAATAAAAAATATGTAGTGTATATCCTGTACATGTTTAGTTATTTTATTTTATTGTCTTTGCCCCATGTCATTTTGAGGACAGTGGAAAAGTTACAGGATATGATGGGGAAAGGAGAGGAGAATGAGATCAAGAAATGACAAGTCATTGCAAGTACACCACTCACTCCATCATGTATCTGGAAAATGGCTTTTATATAATGGTTTGGAAAACCAATATAAAAGAAGAGTCTAATACCCAATGTAGAATCATATTTATCAAGAATCAATCCATTTTTTTTTTCTTTTTTTTTTCTTACGTGCTGTATCTTTTAGAGTTAGGAAATTTTGTTTGCTGTTATTTTTGGATCTGCCAGTTATCTTCCCCAAGCATATTTGGAATGCTATAACAAAGACTATTTAATTCAGTTGTCACACCACCCACCCATCCATCCCTCCATCCATCCATCCATCCCTCCATTCACTCATTTATAACTTTATTAGATACACCTGATCAATTACTCAATAGAGCAAAAATCTAATTAGGCAATCACATGATAATAATTTGGTCTTTTTCTAATTACAGAATCTACAGACAAGTTTTTGTTATTTCTGTGCAGAATTTTTAAAAATAAAATCTGTGGATTCATGCGAAATGATTTCGGGAGCTTAGTAATTAAAAACTAAAAACATGACATAAAAAATGATAACTTTTTAACTTTTGTTTAAGGTTTACAATGCATCTTACAGAGACCCGGAAGGGACGTTGTGGTGGGAAAAAAATTGGGTGGGAGAAAAAAAAAATGAGTGGGAGGAAAAAAAAATGGGCGGGAGGAAAATATATATTTTTAAGTTTTGCGTTCCCTCGCACAGTTTTGCGTTCTTACACAAAGATGTTTTGCGTTCCCTCGTTGAAAATGAAAATAATTTTTAATTAATCACATCTTTTCTACAGGTTCATGAATTGTGTTTATTTGTAAATTTATTGTTTGGTAGATGCCATTAGAAGTAATATCAGTAACAGAAAATTTATGAACTTTAATACAGCTGAAAAAAAAGTTAAAGAAGCCCTTTTAGAAGCTTCTGTATAATAAAAAAACATGCAAGCTGTTTAGGAAGCTGAAGCTATAAATGTAATTTAAAATAATCAACACCATATAAACTTTGAAGGATTTTTTAGATATTTGGACTAGAAATAAGAAAAAAAAAATGTTTTGCAGTTTGGTACTAGCAAGGTGTATTTAATAAAATATCTGGTGAGTACATGTTTGTGCAACATTTAACTGTAGATCATTAATGCATTACAGTTATGCTATCTGATCATTAAGCCTTATTCAATAAAAGCATTATTCATGTGAAAACTTACCACAAGGAAGACTCTTGATCTACTTAAACAGAAAGACGCTTTGAAGTTTTCTCTAATTGGAAAAAGCCTGCGATGTGCTCTGTGGTCAATTCAGCCTAAAGGTCACAATCCAAAGTCATTGTTGCCTGCAGAAGCAGTTTCCTGCAGCAGTTTATCCGTTTACTCAACAAGGTTTGATTGGCGTGGTAGCGGGGAGGGAGGCCTGGTTGATGGAGAAATGGTGGAGGAGAGTTAATATTATCAAGAAGTGAAATCTCAAAAGCTCTGATCTCATTTAGAGGCTCCCGGAGAGAAGTCGGGTTTAGACAGCCTTTGAAAAGCACAACCGGCCCTCGTGCTCCAGGACTTACTCTCTGTGCTGTTCTCTGACACCTTTTGAGAGGCCAGACCTCATGTGTGCTCCAATTATGTGGAATGGTGAAGAGTAAATTAAAAGTGACCATAAGCAAGTTTGTCTTAATGGGGCTTAATTGGGCCAACTAAAGCTACTGGATCTCCAGCTGAACAAAAGGAGGCCATGGCAAGTTCATTAATCCTTCATAGAGTCTTGCAGTTCTGCAACAATTAATTTCAGACCTGAGGAAATGGTCAAAAATCTGGTTATCAGAAGGAGCAGTGGAGGGAAATGAAATGCTGTTTGATCTTAGACTGGGGCATGGAAATCTTTAAAGTGAACTGTGTGGATGAACAAACATTTTGATGAATGATGTGGGAGAATCAGCCATTTAAAATAGACTACAGATTGTACACAGTACATCATAACTCAAAATCTGGGATCATTTTTTATTTTATTTTGTTGTTTTTTGTTTTGTTTAGTTTTTTTGTTTTGTTTTGTTTTACATATTTTATTTTATTTTATTTTATTTTAATATTTTATTTTTTTATTTTTTCGGCTTAGTCCCTTTATTATTCTGCAGTCGCCACCGTTGAATGAACCGTCAACTTATCCAGCATATGTTTTATGCAACGGATGCACTTCCTGCTGCAACCCATTACTGGGAAACATCCATACACACTCATTTACATACACTACAGAAAAATTAATCTACCCGATTCACCCAAAGGAACCCCACGCAATCACGGGGAGAACATGCAAACTCCACACAAAAATGAAACTGACTCAGCCCAGGCAATTATTTTATTTTATTTTATTTTATTTTATTTTATTTTATTTTATTTTATTTTATTTTATTTTATTTTATTTTATTTTATTTTATTTTATTTTATTTTATTTTGTTTTGTTTTGTTTTGTTTTATTTTATTTTATTTTATTTTATTTTATTTTATTTTACTTTTTATTGTATTTTTTTATTTTATCTTATTTTATTTTATTTTATTTTATTTTATTTTTTTATTTTTATTATTTTTTTATTTTACTTTTATTTTTATTGTATTTTTTATTTTATTTTATTTTATTATTTTTTATTTTACTTTTTTTATTTTTTATTTTATTATATTTTATTTTATATATTTTTTATTTTACTTTAATTTTTATTTTTATTGTATTTTATTTTATTATTTTTTTATTTATTTATTTATTTATTTATTTATTTATTTATTTATTTATTTATTTATTTTTATTTAAGTCCAAGTGCTAACTAAGCCCTGCTTAGCTTCCAGGAAGACCACATTTACAGTCCTATATATTTTTTAAAAAATTATTAATTAGATGTCAATGAAAGTAAAATTAAAGTAAAAATTTCTCCTTACCATTAAATAAATAATTAATAAGTTTATTCAGTCATTCATTCATTCATTAATAAATAAATAAATAAACCTTTGACCTTTGCTTTGCATAAGCATTAGAAGCACAATTAAAATTAAAAAACGTAGTTAAAAAATTAAAAAATCTACGTTAAAAGGTGTATTTGCACTTGACTTAGTGACTTTAAATGATGATGAGTTCTTCATAGCTTTTTATGGATTTCACCCAAGTTCTTCTCTTAAAATATATGAGATGTAAAATAGTAAATGATTTATACTTTGATATTACATCAACTCATATGTATGCAATGTACGCTCGATAAATTCAGGAGGAATTAAACATATACGTACAGAGGTAATTTTGATTCATCTCATTCCAAAATGATGCAACAGGGAAAATAGCGAGCAACTGCCAGCTAAAACCCATCCAGAGAGGTTGAAGTTGTTTATTATTCCGTTTTAAACTTACACATGCCGTGTGTTTCCTTTGGCGCTTCACCAAGAGTTGCTACCCACAAGTCTGGGTTGTCACACAGCAGCTGCTTTTACTATCTGAAAGGCATGGTTACATTTTCAAGCTGTTTAATCCTGAATGTGAGGTGCAACACATTTCCTGCGACAACCTGCCCAAAAGACAATGTAGAATGTATTAGCTCCTGTTTGATGCTTTTTAGGTCAGTGGAGTTCTCTGACAGATGATCATGCTGTTTTGGAAGCCCTGGATTGCAGGAAGGGTATATTGTTGGATCTTTGCTGTCTCTGTAAAGGCAACTTTTATAAAGATAAGCAGAGGGCAGTCAGGACACAGGACAATCTGATGGATTCTTTTTATTAAGGTTGATTTTCATAGCAAGATCATTTGGACATGAAAGTGTTTGATGTGACTGAAGCAATATTGAACTCTTGCGCCAAAAATCTCAACATGTGGTCTCTGTTTAAGGATCATTTTGTCTGTACAATGGAAGTTAATGAGGTCTAATGATGTTTGGATCTCAGTGTCTCTCAAAATACACCCTTTCCTCTCCATTTGCATCAGACACTTTCTTATCAATACTCCATGTTTCTTGAAATGCAAAGTGTGCTTTACGCAGGGGACTGCGCTTGACAAATCCTCATGCCCTCCAATCCTTTCCATATGCACCAGACATCTTATCACAAGTGCCTCATACTTCTTGTAAAAGACATTTTAGTGGGCTTGACAAACCACCTGTTTACACTCTCTCCTCTAGATCTTTTGCTCAGAGGAGAAAAACAGACTTGTTATATTTACATTTAGTCATTTAGCAGACACTTTTATCCAAAGTGAAGTACAATAAAAAATTATAGACGCACCATAGGTCATGAGCAAATTATATGAAATCCAACCTGAAATCTCATATAGAATTTTAAGGCTAGATTCAATCAAGTAGTTTTTACCAGATGTCGTATTGGACATACAAGACTAACTCATGGTTTTTTGCTCCAAGGTGAAAACCCTACTCAGTGTTTGTACTGCACAATTCCTCTTACTATAAAACACATTTTACTGGACTGTCCCGCTTTCAATGATGCCAGAAGACTTTTTTTATGAAATGAACACTCTTAAGGACAATTTTAACAAAGTGACACCAGAAAAGATTTTAGAATTTTTGTCATGTTTTAACACAAAAAATATTATTTAACTATTCATTTAGTTGTTGATTTTTAATTGTATATGTATTATTGAAATGTTCCTGCCATGAAAATAGCCTTGGTTGCTGACATGGCATTAAATAAAATTGAATTGAATTGAATAGGTCATGAGCAGTGTTGTGGTAGTTACTGAAAAATAGTAACTAATGTAGTTACAGTCTAAAGTTATTTCATTCAAAAAGTAACTCAAGTACTTTATTGATTGCTTACACCAAAAAGTAATGCATTACTGTTAAAGGTAACTTTTGGGTTTCTTTTCCAAATAATATTTTTTAATGCTCCCATTAAAACCCTTATAATGTCCTGTCAGTACTGCATGGACAATACACAGTTTATCAACTTCACCTGTTTTAATTAATTTGCATTGTCGAAACTAAAACACAAGACAGACCTTCCTGTAAATAAAATGTAATTTTTAAACATTGATTTGTTTAAGTCAGACCAGCAGCACATATATGAAAATTCCACAAGGCTATAAACCAGCTGAATAATATATTCAGAACCAAAAAGCAAAAACTAGTTGCTTCTAGTGATGGGAAGTTCGGATCATTTTACTGACTCGGATCTTTAAGTCTCGTTCATCGAGATGAACGAATCTTTTTTCGAGTCATTTCGAAAAAAATGGGGGGTTGGGGAACGGATCAAATCTCTTTCCGGCTCTTAATGCATATGATTGGCTTCTGTGTCTTTCACGTGTTGAACGACTCGGACCGAGGACTCTGGAGGTGAACGGATCAAATCTCTTTCCTGCTCTAAATGTATATGATTGGCTTTTGTCTTTCACGTAATGACCGAGTGACTCAAACAGAGGACTCGATACATGAACGGATCAAATCTTTTTCCGGTTCTAAACACATATGATTGGCTTTTGTCTTTCGCGTGATGTATGAATTAAAAAACTTGAAAAATGAACGAAACCTGCACATCTGTGCGCAATCTGCGCATGCGTGGATGAACGAATCACTCCCTGAGAGGACTCGTCGTTCCCATCGTAAATTTTTTGCATTTTAAACAAAACAAAAACACTAAAACTACTACTACTAAAACACTCTACTGAACTAGTCAATTTGTGTGTGCTTGTTTATTTGAAACAACAATCCTTAGTAATACTAATTAATAATAGTAACGTTAATAACTCTCTCACATGCACCCAGTCTCTCTGCTTTCCCTTGACTTTGGTCCAGTCTGGCGCATCATACACGACATATCTTCTTTACGGTGATTAGTTGGCATCCACCAATCCCATAATGCGTTGCCACTGTAAACAGGAAGATATAGACTAGACTGCAGCCAAAATTAATTCATTTTCCAAGTAACAGACAAACACATCATACTGTAATGATAAAAGAGTTACTATATTTAAAAAGTAATCAATTACAATATTAGTTACTGTCAAAAGTAATGCCTTTACATTAACGCATTACTTGTAATGCGTTACTGCCCAACACTAGTCACGACAGTGATAGATAAATGCCATGAAATTCTATGTTGTTTATATTTTTCTGGATTCAGACAAACAGGAAAACCAGTGAATGAATAGTTTATAATTGCTATTGTCAGTCAGTTAAGTGTTGACATAACAAAAGTATGTTCAGATTTTGCGTGTCATCAGCAAAGCAAAGGTAGGAAACGCCATGTTTCTGAATGCCAGACCCAAGTTATGTCATGTAGATGGAGAAGAGAAGTGGCCTTAGAACAGAGCCCTGAGGCACCCCGATAGCAAGATTTTGTGGCTCGGAAACTTCACCTCTCCTAGATATCCTGAATGACGTACCTAGGTAAGAGCTGAACCACTGGAGTTCTGTTCCTGAGATACAATTTGTTCTGAGGGTTGCCAAGAGAATTTGGTGGTCTACCGCATCAAAAGCAGTGCGGAGGAGAGCTGATGATTTAGATGCAGCTCTTGCGATTTTCATTGCTTCCTCAACTGCAAGCAGGGTAGTCTCAGTGGAGTGTCTGATTTTGGATTCAGACTGGTTGGTGTCCAGAAAGTTGTTCTGGGTATGAAAAGTAGAAACTTGGCTGAAGACAACACATACATTTATATACTGCTACTGATTTGAAGAACTTGACTTTTATTCTCACTTTTTAGTCAATCTGGATAAAAGCATCTAATAAATGAGTTAGAATTTAGCAAGTATGTAATATTCTGAATTAGAATATGTCTCATATTTCTTACATTATCCACTCAGATCCATCTCAAAATGCCAGCCTGTTCTACGTGTGAAATGTTAGCTTCATTTAGTACATTTTGGGCTGCTACATATTTGCAAGCCAACTGCATATCTGTGCTCATCATTTTAATTCTAATTACAGTATGTTTGGAGCTCCGCGACTCTCAAAATATATCCTTTTGTTTCTTTGATAAAGATCTGCAACCTTATCACCTTCCCAAAATGAAATGAAAGAAAAGAGCCCCGTAAGCAGTATTCGGTATTAGAATATGTCTCGTAAATGTTTCTTAGATTCTCCATTCCATTCAGATCCATCTCAAAAATGCCAGCCTATTGTACTTGTTAATTGCCAGCTTAATTTAGCTTATATGGTTCATTTTGGTTTGCTACTGCATATTTGCAAGCCAACTGCATGTCCATGCTCATCATTTTAATTATATGTGTTTTTTGAGATGATGCATCTGGCACTGTACAAATGGAATCGGCACCTCCCCAAGCAGTAATTGACATGTTACAGTGCCATTTGCGCAAAAAATAGTACAATAGTGCTATTTATGTGCCAAATTTTTGATTGTCTGCCATAAAAATATGTGTGTTGTATGTATCTCCTTCTCTCTCTCCATCTTTCTCTAATATTAATAATATTAGTAGAGGACAATTGGTACATTCGTGAAGCATCTTAGTACTTAGTATATGTTTAAACTTAAATCAAACTATCCTGTGGCAGTGGGGATGTGCAAATTTAACTACACAGGTAAAATTATGAAAGACAACCTTTAAAGTTGGTTTGCAGAAAATGATAGCTGTTATTAATAGTTTGATGGGTAAAGGTTGTACAGCTGTAGTCAGTCAGCCAGTAGGTGAGTGGATGTATTGATGTATTGACATGAAAGGATGAATGATTGGATGCATATACATTAAGTCAGATGGACAGATGAATGAATAGACAGGTGGAGAGACATTTGGATGGGTGGATGTATAGATGGAATGGATGGAAATTGAGGTGGATGGATAGAAGTTGCATTGGATGAATGGATGGGTGAATAGATGAATAGATAGACAGAGAAGTTCCTCATTCATTCATTCATTCATTCATTCAATCATGTTTCTTCAGCTTAGCCCCTTTATTCATCAGGGGTCGTCACAACGGAATGAACCATCAGCATATGTTTTACACTGTGGATGCCCTTCCAGTTGCAACCCAGTATTGGGAAACTTCCATACACTCACATTCACACACACTCATACAGTACACTATGGCCAATTTAGTTCCTCCAATTCACTTATACCGCATATCTTCGGACTGTGGGGGAACCCGGAGCACCCGGAGGAAACCCATGCAAACACAGGGAGAACATGCAAACTCCACACGAAAATGCCAACTGACCCAACCGGGACTTGAACCAGCGACCTTCGTGATGTGAGGCAGCAGTGCTAACCACTGAGACACTGTGTCGCCCTCAGAGAAATTATAATGGTTATCGTCATTTCTTCCTATACTGTATATATGTTGTTGTTTGTTTGTTTGTTTTTTTATCAGTTGGTTGCTTAATTGTTTTGTTTTGTTGTACGTTTAGTTATAGAAGCACCAAAAAGTGTACCACATCTTTATGAGAAGTTCCCATGGTAATTATTATTATACTGTAGAACAGCATATTCTATCCCAGTCCTATCTAGGCATGGGCCGGGATAAGATTCTGACGGTATGATAACCTTGAATAAAAATATCACGGTTTCACGATACTGTGATTACTGCTCTAAAATATCTTCTTTTTAAATGTCTGGCTAAAAAACAAAACCTTTTTCCCCTTTGAACACAATATATTTTATTTTGAGAAACATTTATAATATTTTTGGGCTGTAAACATGTCAGGCTAAATAAACCAAGCGAAGACTTTTGCTGTCTTAACTTGTTTCAAAAACACAGATGTCTTTTACAATTTACAACAAAAACAAAAAAAAAACAAGAAAAAAAGTACATAAAAAACCTCACACATACCTTATAGGAACATAACAGCAGAAAAATTTTGCGGTATGAAAACCTTGACTTTTCCTAACCGTGGTATACCTTGAAGACGGTTATCGTCCCATGCCTAGTTCTATCCCTAAATCAAACACTTACAAGAAACAATTCTGTGTGATTTATGTGTAATTTTTCTAATGGGGACTAAAAAATATCCCTACAAGGTCAAATTAGCTGGCATTGCTATACTTGTGGGGACATTTGGTTCCCACAATGAAAGAAATACAAGAAACACACACACACATACACGCAATGTGTAACAAATACTGATAACCCTGCCTTTACTACACATTGTTAAAGTTTGCACACACATTTGTAGGCTTTTTCACAGTCTTTCAGATATGGTACACAGAGTACTGGTTACTCACTGGATGTTGTGCCTGAGGCTGTGTTACAGTCTTTATTCAGAAAGTCCCCATAGCACTGATGCTGAAACCTCTGTAGCTTGCTGGGCAGCAGTTGTTTATTCCCTGATGTTGTGTCTGTGTGTATGTGTGTGCAATGGCTTATCTGTATAATCTCAATTTAAATTTGTAAGGCATGTTTAAAATGTGTTTTTTTTTTAAAATCTTCACACAAAACCCGTTTCCATACGATACACTGCATACATGTCCACATTTGTCTCCATGTGATTGCATAGGTTTCAAATATTGATGAGCATGTTTCCGATATTTGTTCCATCTTTGCACATGTAAAGGTATTAAAGCACAATTCAAACTCAATAAATTAGGTTAACATTTTTTATTTTGATTGATAAAGTTCTGACTGGCTTTTAGAGAGAGAGAATGTGCTTGCACCTACTTTCTCCTTCATACCATGTGTGCATTGCCAGGCAGAATTTCAGTTTGAATTCAGTTTGAATCATCACGAGACTTTCCACCTAAAAACATGTGCCCTTTCCTAATTACTTTCTCTCTCCTCTGGGTTCCAGCCTTAACCAGTTTCACTTCTGTTCCTTCCCAGCGTGCTTTGAGCTGGTTTTAATGAATTTTTTAGTGCCCTTTGTTCTCATTAAGAGTTTGCGGAATCATGATTAGGACTACCTCCTTAAAATCTCCCTGTTGGGTGTTTCTATCCACAGCAAGGAACTCAAAGTGCTACCTTTGCTCCCAGCACTGAATTAAAACATCACACATGGAACTTTTTTATTCCTGAGCTGAAGTCTGAGCTATGTTCACATGGATTTATATATTTTTTTAAAATCATTTAATATTTTTGGTTTGCTTTAGAGTGTTCTTTTATAAATGTTTTTAAAGGATGTTGATAAAAGCCCCATGCATATGAAATGAATTTAGAAAATGTGTATAAAAATAATGTATAATTAATATTGGTGAGATTATTCATTCATTCATTCATTTCTTTTCGGCTTAGTCCCTTTATTAATCCGGGGTCGCCACAGCGGAATGAACCGCCAACTTATCCGGCATTTGTTTTACGCAGCGGATGCCCTTCCAGCCACAACCCATCTCTGGGAAACACATCCATACATTCTCATTCACACACATACACTGTGGACAATTTAGCCTACCCAATTCACCTGTACCGCATGTCTTTGGACTGTGGGGGAAACCGGAGCACCCGGAGGAAACCCACGCAACCACGGGGAGAACATGCAAACTCCACACAGAAATGCCAACTGGCCCAGCCGGGGATCGAACCAGCGACCTTCTTGCTGTGAGGCGAACGTGCTAACCACTAGGCCACCGTGGCGCCTGGTGAGATTATATTTCATTATTTATTAGAAATTAAAGAAACTTTTTTGAAAAAAGATAATATGGATGCAGTTTTGTTTAATGGTTCAGAAAGTGCATACTTCCGCTTCAAACAAGCTATAAATACTGGGCACTAGACAAAATTTTGCCGTTCTGGATTGATTAATTCAGCCCTACAGCACATATTATGATTAAGTATGCGTGAAATCATCTCTTTATTACATTAATTGACAAGTGGATATCTCATTTTCTTGCCTGAGATGGAATATCAACCTAATTTTTAACTCTTTAGTTTCACAATCTTAGTTTGATTTAAACCAGAAGAACAAAAAACATGCTACATGGAGTAGGTAGGGTTTGTAATAGTTAGGGCTTTTAAACTCTTTCAGTTGTAGAAAAATTATACCCTATTAATAAAATCTGCCACCAGCTGTTGTTGGGCAGCAACAACTGACTAATTTTTTACCTGCCAGTTGCCCTATTGTCATTTTGAATTAATTATATTTTCCCCTTTTTCTCATTCAACAGTTAATCACACCTGTAATGCCCAGAGCATCTCATAAAACCTTTTTTTTTCTATAATTATGTGCCGCTAGATATTGTTGCCAATGTTTGCCTTGTGTGTCTGTTCTTGGTCAACTCACATGATTAATGAAGTTATATTGTGAAAGAGGGTTTTCCCATGACACTCTTCTGTATGCGTTTCTTTCTTTTTTTTGCTTGCTATGAAAAGTTACAGGCATTAAAAGCTTTAGAAAACACACAGGCTTACTTGTTATTTGTGTTGTTGTTTTAGCTGTAATATGTGTAGTTAATTTTCATCATCTGTTTGTTCTTTTTCTTGTCAGTGAACAAAAGTTTTACTCACCTTTGTATTTTACATTTCAAAGTTGTGATAGTTATAAGTGTTGCCCGATATTAATTTCAGCATTTCAGAAAGCATTATTTTCATTAAAATTACTGACCCCTCAGTTTATTGCACATTTCTATTAGCAGCACAGACTGTACGGGGAAATGGACCATTCTATCAGATGTGACTTTGACAAGCAATAATGCAGAGCTATTAATATTTCAATATGCGTATATCTATTGAAGCGTGAGTTTCAAGTTTGACGAGAAACAACTTTTTTACATTTTTATTAGATGTGGGGAGGAAATCCCAAACGTTCAGAGAAATTCCTGAAGAAAGTGCTCTGGTGTGCTTTCCAGAACACCCAAGAGGACCTTGTAGGAAACAGTTTTGAGGTTTATGCCAGATTTAATTTGGCCTAGAAAACCCTTCAGTTTAATATACATCAGTAAAATCTGATGTATAATGTTCTGGGTTAGATATATTAGAGGAAATTGGGTAACGTTTTATTTTTAGTCACAACAAATCATTAACTAAAACTACTTGGGTTGGGTTTAGGCTTTAGGTAGATGCAGAATAGGATCATACTTTATAACATAATACACATGTAATAAGCCAGTTATTAATAGCATGAATTGTGACCTAATGTGTTACCAGAAATTCCTATTATTTAGCATAGGAAATCATATAAAGCAGCAATTTTTGCATCTAACTGAAACAGAGATGGTGTCAATCTCCACATGCATAAGGGTTTAATAAGGTCATTTAATTTTTCATTCATTTTTCATATATTTGTTTTCCTATTTAAGCCCAGTTATTCATACAGTGTTCTGTGTATTAGTAGATTATGTAATTCACTCATCCAAGTCCACTTTTAAATTGGCTTTGACAGTAATGCTTGAAAAGAGGTTCAGATTGGATGATGTTGCCTGTTACAATTTCCTGAGCGCTTGCTCATTTTCAAGACACGTTCCAGAATGTCATTGGATTCTGTGTATTTCCCTTGTGCACTTTCTGTGTGCTTATTTTGATTTGAACAGGAAAGAGTTTGTTCTATATTATCTTCATATTCAGAATTTTCTTTGGAATACTTTTTATTTTATATCGCATTGTTCAGTTGCCACACATGTATTCGCTCAGTTTTATTTTATTTATTTATTTTTTACCTTGATCTAAATGGAGATAGACTGAAACAACATTCAGTCAGACCCTTTATAAATGCATACTCTGTGTATCTGTGCATCTTTTGCCATTGAATCAGTTTATCCCTTCCTATCAGTCCTTCTGTTCAATGCATACTTATTATTTGCTCACATTGCTCCAGAACTAAACTGTATCTAGTTTATCCAGTCTTCTCACTTTTTATCTATATTTTCTTGTTTAAATTCAAACTATATTTTCTTACTCTTTCCTCAAGTCTGGAGTACTTCAGCAGATCTCATTTAGATATAGACATTACTTTGTGCACTGCTTCCTTCAGTCTACTTTTTTCTTGTTCTCTTTGAGCTTCTTTCAACTTTCCTTCACAGTATGTATGTCGTATTATTGAAAAAAAAACACCATTTCAACTCTATCCTATTCACATGGACTGTATTTACTCTTTTGTCCATATGTCTGTTCAGTCTGACAGCATTTCACAGTCCACCTTTTATGGGTTTTTTTATTCTGTTTGTATATGTAGATTTTTTTTTTAACCACCCTCTAATTGTTAGGTAGTGCTCATGGTACTTTGTTAAACAAGTTGATAACCATTTGAAAAATAATGCTAAATACAGACAATATAAAACAATTGTAAAACAGTTATTAAAGGATGGTTTTTTTTTTCACTGTGTTGACGGCAAGAAGAATAAATGCGGCCATAAATGTACTTTTCATACTGTTCATTAACAAACATAACATAAGTTGAGCCAACCGCATGAGCAAGAGGAACACTTTTACACACAAAACGTAAAGACAATTACAAATTACTAAACATACTAACATTGTTTACATACAGTATACATGGATAACAGGGAAATAAACAAGACACAGGTAAACTCAATCAGTAACAAAGAAACCAGGGGATATGAGTAACCACAGCAACTGAGAAAACAGGAACTAAACATATACCTATAACTTATGCTGAAACAGGGCGACATGGGGGCTCAAGGGTTAGCACTGTTGCCTCACAGCAAGAAGGTCGCTGGTTCGAGTCCCGGCTGGGCCAGGTGGCATTTCTGCGTAGAGTTTGCATGTTCTCCCCCTGTTTGCATGGGCTTCCTCAAGGTGCTCTGGTTTCCCCCACAGTCAATGTCCAAAGACATGCGGTAAAGGTGAATAAATAAACTAAATTGGCCATAGTGTATGAGTGTGTATAGGTGTTTTCCAGTACTGGGTTGCAGTTGGAAGGGCATCCGCTGTGTAAAACATATGCTGAATAAGTTGGCGATTCATGTGGAGACCCCTGATAATTAAAGGGACGAAGCTGAAGTAAATTTACTGAAATCTACAGTATATAACATAAGCATACACATAAAACCATATAAGCAAATAAACTTGCTGAAAATAAGCAAGCCAAAATACCACAAGCTTGTCATGAATACTTTTTTTTTCCAAATTTGACTCTGCTTTTATTTTATTCCATAAACTGATATATTTTTGAACAGATTCATGAACATTCAGTGAACTATGTTTTGAAGTGCATTGTCCCCTTTTTCTCCTTCTATCTAGGCAGAAAAACTTTGCTCGTGGCATTGAGCAGCAGCTCCCGGATGGCATGGTGGTGGCGTCAGTGCCGAACGAAGCCCAGTGTCATGAGGAACTGTCTGACCCAGTACCTGATCCAGAATACCTCACTGGTAAGAATGATTAATCACTCTTTATATATACGCAGCCTATACTCTTTTAAGAAGCCACTTACATCCAAGACAAAATATATCAAAATATTCGGTGGAAGAACACTTCCATTTATCTAACTGGTTTGCATATTTGACTGTTGACTTGAAGTTTCAAAAACTTTAAACTGTTGTTTGAGGAGCAGTGTGGTATTTGATGCTGGAACCAGCATGAGCGATAATATCTATAAATAATAAAGCATTATAACTCTTTCATATATGTCTTTCTTTATCATATCGCCCCTCCTTTACTGTATCTTCTCAGGCAATGACTCATGCAAGGCTAAGCTTGGTGTTGTGTTTTGTTGGCTTGGGTTTTTTACACCCACTGTTCCTTAAAAAATCATGATTCTTCCATTAGATAATTATTTAACTCTTTTAAATTAATACAGTTATATTGAAAAAAGTAAACATGTCTACAGGTCAGTGTAAACATGGAACTGTTTTGTTAATTTAAATGCATCGGCTTTTCAAGTGATCTTTTATATTTTCTCCGTATATGTACATTTACAAACACATTTTATTTTATTTTTTACAGATAATAAAGAGCTACATAAACAAATAGTCATTTTCACAAAGTGTTGACAAAGCTTTAACAACTTTCTATCAGTCCTACAGATTATAAATGTTTGTCTTGATTAAATAAGCCTCTTAATCTCGCCCTTGACCTTATTTAAGTAATTCCACTTCTTCTGTTGCTGAATCCATAATAGTAGCACTTCACTTGGATTTTCTGCTCTTCGTGATCACAACAAGGCCAAACAACATTTCTAATATCATTTCTTGTATAATTTGGGTTATGGCTTCACTTGACAGCATTTAAAGCTACACTTCACTATGCAGCAGTATTTATTTATCTCCTTTTCCCCCCAAAAGATTGCTGTCTGGATTTCAGACCAAGATGCACCATATCATCTTTAGTTTTTGTGTGCTTTTATTATGTGCGCTTGGTCAAGTAGTTCATATTATCTCCTGGCAGATCAAGTGGATGGTGAAGAGGAAGAAAACGGAGAGGTTATTAACAAAATAATTGTCAGGGTTTTCTGGATGCTTGCTGCCTCTGTCAGGATTTATTAGCGGACCAATCAGACTTCTTTCTGGAGCTACGCGAGTATTCTGCGCAAAATAACCTAAATACTGCAGGGGGTCAGTTTTCATGCTCTTGTTAATGAGAAAGAAAAGAGGGAAATCCTGTCCTGTCAAATGAGGCTTCAGAAAGCCACATCTTTCATCATACTCTTCCCTCTGGCTTCGGCCACCCATACCAGCCTGCCAGAGAATGAAGGATTATAGTCCTTAAGGTCCGATGTAAAATTCACAGCAGGAAAGGCCAAACAGAATAGAATTTTTGTTCTTGTTTATTTTTTTTTTCTTTGTCTGCCTGCTGCTTGGGAGCTGCATTATGTTCTATTCAATATTTTTTATGTGCATCATTTATCTAAAGTCTTTGATTATATGCGAAGCATCGTTCACTTTATGCATGATTGAAATATCTAGACAGATTTAGTACTTGAGATGTTTCTGCCATATTTTGTAATCGTCAGTGGGGTTGTTTTAATTAATTAATTAATAAGTAAATTAATAAGTAAGAAATAATTTATCAGAACTTGATAGGGAATGCAAATGTTGTCATTTAGAACATTTTTAAAAATAAAATATGTTTCAAGAGTTCACACTTAGCTGATGAGTGATAATAAAGCCTGTTTTGCATGCTGTCCCAGGAGAGAGCCCTGAGCTCAAAAGATCCTCAAGCC
The DNA here is from genome assembly GCA_903798035.1 of Danio albolineatus. Classification (NCBI taxonomy): domain Eukaryota; kingdom Metazoa; phylum Chordata; class Actinopteri; order Cypriniformes; family Danionidae; genus Danio; species Danio albolineatus. The sequence continues at coordinate 5,036,743 of CAIGQQ010034181.1, read as the reverse complement.
CTGGGCTCCCTCTCTTTAGCAGGGCGAGAGGGGAGTTTGAGTTCAGGTAGTTCTCGATGAACTCACCTGAATTAATTCTGCCTCATGACAGATAAAGGGATAGCTAAAGATAGATAGATGGCTTACTAAGAGTTTGACTATGATGACAATTTAGAATGTTCTAATAATTTTAGTCACATGTTTTTAGACTGTTGGAGGAAACCCAAGGGAAACCCACACGAGCACAGGGAGAACAAGCAATCTCCACATAGAAATGTCGACTAGTTCAGTAGGGACTTTAACCTGTGAGACAACAGTGCCAGTCACTGGAACGCTGTGTCGCCAAATCTAGAAAGGAGGGGGAATAGGGGTGAGGGGGAGGATTCTTTAAGATGGAGATACTGAAGGAAGAACTGAGTTAGGAATTGTCTGATAGATGAATCATGTGTTAGCTAGTGAGGTAACAGACGTAGACAATCATAAGCTTGTGATCCTCTCGAAATTAGTTTAGAAGTAAACTTTACTTTAAAAAGTGGCCATGTGCCTATTCATTTTAAGCCAACACAATACGGTTTAACTTCTGAAATTATTTGGTGGAACACCCCGATTTTCAAGAGTATGATCTAAGCATTTGTAATTTTGTGGAATAAATCCTAAACCTTATAAACCTAATAAATCCAGTGAATCTATAGAAACTGAGAATTAATTAAATGATTATTTTATTTATTTATTTGTTTATTTAGATTTTAAAGTCCAAATATATATTCCGGGAACAAATCTGTGGTTTATAATTAACACAAAAAAAGTGCCAATAAAACATTCTGGTAAATTAATATAATAATTACCTCTTATTAACTTATTAACTAAGAATTCGAATTGAACATTTTAAATGACCACCCCTAGTTGTTACCCGGCAAATTTTGCCCTGTTTAAATTTTAAAGAAGCCAAAGCTGACAGTTATCACACTTTACAGCTATTTTATTATGGCCAGCTTGAATCCCTGACCACCGTTCAACTCCAATTTGTAATCCAGTCTAAAGGTCAGAAGAGTATGAAATGGTCCTGTGTGGCTCTGTAATATTGCCCGAGCTACCGGAGGGTGCAGGTGCTTTCCCTCAGTGAAACAGTGGTTGACATAGCTGGTCTTCAGACATAATGGTTAAGGCATCAGGTGAGACTTATGAGAGGTCATATTGGATACTTGCGGGAAGATTAAAATGGGTAATCTAGAAGAGTCATCCTCTGTCAGTCAAGCTTGAGGCATTGGCTATGAAGACAGAGGTTATTTATCTGTTATGAGCAGGTGGTTCAGTGCTGATTTCTCCAGCCCTCCACACTTGCACCTGATTCTCCCCAAGAGCCTTTTATTGCAAGAACTGCAAATTATGTCTAATACACTTCTCATTATTCACATTAGACACGTGTGCGCCAGTCAGATGTTTAATTAAAGAATTAAAAAAGGCTTTGGAGTGCACATCTTCAGTCCTTTCACAATCATCACTATTGATTCCAGTCTTTTTGTTACCGTACAAGATACTCTGTGTGCTTCCAGCAGCTGTTGTGTTAGTTTTTAATGTGTAGCAAGTAAAATAATAAGTATAGAATGTTATAATGTTATTTGAAAACTGTGTATTCTTCTGTGTATTTTTCAATTTTCTGACAAAAAAGAATCAAGTTGGTAAGGTTTTTTTTCTTTGTGTTCTTTCTTTATGGGTAAAGAATGTTTGGATGTTGTTACAAACCCCTTGATGTTAGTCTAGGGTAAAGTGAAAGTAAAATAATTTCATACCAACAGTGAATGAAGTGCAAAAGACAACCAAAGTAATACCAAAATGTGTGACTTTATTTACAATACCCAAAGTGAACAAAAACAACAAATGAATTAAAAATAAAAAAAAAGAAGGTAAGGCAAAATTGTACTATTTACAATATAAACAACACAAAAGACGGGAAAAACAAGAGAGCCGGCAGAAGGGACGTGGGTGGCACTAATGAAATGAAAAGAACAAAACCTAAACAATATCTAACTCCCCAGAAGCATCTAACTAACTAAATGTATGAAACAAACGAAGAGTCTTCCAAGTCCTAACTATCTACTCTGTCTATCGAAAAAGTACAAGGGGTGGCGCTCGCCCCTAACCTAATGTACTATACACAAGAGAGTAGACCTATGTGTTGTAAGATGTATGTCACGTGACCTTCTTACTTGTCCACTTCGTCCAAGCCTCGTAAACACAGTGAATGAGAGATGGAATGTGAATGACGGACAGGTAACGTGCACACAGAAACAGACAACAACGAAACACGCAGTCAGATAGGTTTTTTCTTTTATAATGCAACGAAATCAACACAAACACAAGAGGATAACACGAGGAAAGAAGAAGGGCTGAACTGGGGTCTGGCGCGTGCTTTTATAACGGGAAGTCTTTGCCTATTGGACATGATGTCATAGTGACGTAACCGGGGATAAAATGATTGACGAATGAAGTGACTAAGAGCGGAACCGGAGAATCTGAAAGCAGATATGGGAGAACAGAGCGAGAGAGAGAGAGAGAGAAAAAAAACAAAGCATAAATAACACAAATACGTAACAATGTGGACATTTGATGTTGATGTTTGGAATAGGTCTGCAATTCAAAAATAAATAAACTGTATAGTATACTGCTTTATACAGTATATTGGTTTAAAGCAACTGGTGATGGAATAGTCAATCTGTGCTTTTGAAAACACTATCGGTTGGGTTTAGGGAAGGAGGAGGGTGGGTCAGTCGATCAGTAAGTAAGTGAGGTAACAACGGCCTCTAGTGGATTTATGTGAGAGGAGCAGGCGTGAATGCACTTGCAAGAGAAATTTGAGTTCTCAAAAAGCGTACATAGCGGCCTCTGGATTTGTGAACACAAAAAAGCCTAAGTTGGAGATCTTGTTTAATATAAGCAATCACAATCAACAGTAGCAACAGCAAAAATCCAGAAACAAACAAACTAGAGAAGAGAAGAGAAGAGAAGAGAAGAGAAGAGAAGAGAAGAGAAGAGAAGAGAAGAGAAGAGAAGAGAAGAGAAGAGAAGAGAAGATAATTGGTTAGATTATGCTTCTCATCTGTGTGACCTTTACGTAAGTGAATTTGTAAATGAAGTGTCTCCAACTTGTTACTAAATTTAACTTTGCTGGAAAATTGTTGGACAGTTTGTTGGAAATGGTACTCCAAATAAGAATGGTGTAAGAAAAAAAAAAAGTGTTTAAACTTCAGTTTTGAGTAAGGCTTTTGTTTCTTGCCCGTGCCCTTAATACATCATTGCTGTGTTTTTCCCTCGACTGTGTTGAGGCTTCAGTTTTGGAAACTCGCCTGAGGTTAAATTAGTCACTAGCTCATGTAATTGGGCACGGAATGGGCAAGTGGCACATACCCGAGCCGTCGTTGATGTTATCAGGCCACCCTCCCTTGCTGATTTGGGCAAGTTGGTGCGACGGTCAGTGTATTTGTCACTATGTCAGCACTCCTGGAGCCGTTCCTCCCAACCCTCTCAGGGCAACGCATTCATCTTTCTATTCATCTCTGGGTTGGAAGTCATTCATCATAGGACCAGCGAACTCCATCAATTATTCCAATGGGAAAGGAAGAAGGCCGAGAAGCTTTGAAAGGCAAATACATCTTGATTTAATTGGAATGCAGGTAGAAAGCACATTGGCGCTAAGCAGATTTCCTGCTGGATGAAAGAAAGGGGGGAAATCATCTCTGCCTCCTGATGCATATGGTGACTCACATTCACGGCCACAGATGGAGATTTGTTGAGGGTGGGGGTGTTGGGGTTAAGCAACACTTGTCTTTGTGACATGCAATTCGCCGGGGGATTCGTTCAAAGGCATGCGCACGGTTTCATGGCAATCGGAATGAAAATGCTAAAAGAAATCACTTCAAAACACACATTACATGATGCAAAAATGCCACAGGTGCTACGGCCCGCTGGGCAGGACCGGGTGGTGAACAGAAGATGAATAGATGGCATTGATCATCAAACACAAAGGAGACTGCTAAAAAGAAAAAGTTGAGTGAAATGGCTGACACATGGATTTTTCACCACTCCTTCGGAATTAGCTGTGCTTGGGCAATCTCCCGAATGCAGCTCTTGAAGACAGCACAGAAGTGACAAGGTCCAGATTTAATCGGATGGATCCAATCAAGTTAGGCCTTTGTGGCTGCTCTGCAGTGGGAGTTCCTATAATCCCAGAGAAAGACCTGGCAGGATCGATGAGCTGAAGATTTCCTGTTTCATGTCTGGATCTCTTTCATCACTGCTCATGTGTGCAGATACCACCTTGCAGTTTCAGTCCGTGAGCTTTCCTAGTCGCTACACGAGAAGGAGTGGAACTGATGAGTATCTACTCTGCCTTTAGTGCTTGGCAGTATGTTATTTCTGCTTGAGTTCTATCACGGACAGTTTTGCCGTCTGGCAGAAGGTTTGTGAGAGTCAGAATGTGACCTTGCTATGAATTTTAAAACTTGGTCCGTGTCTTTTGTGATATACTGCTTTGGTGCTTGTTATTTTGAATCTGTTATCTCTCATCTCTAGTATATATCTAGTGTGTTACAGGGTTGTGCACAATTCAGAGTTGACAAATTGACTCCCTCTCTATTCATGAGAATGTGAATCGAAATGTCAGGAAGAAGAATTTACTGAATTGCGATTCAACACAGGTGTTGTGGGAAGTGAGATGCTGTTAATTAGTAAATGTGCAAATGAAAAGTATATTAAGTATGTAAACCGCTTTATTTACTATACCTTGGTATCACAGAGTTTAACATCCTCTTGCATTGAGAATGTCCTTAATTTTTTTGTGGCAAAGATTCTGCAAAGTTCTAGAAACATTTCTCCAACATTTCAATCCATTTTGTAGTACATTTAATGCTACTTCACTGTAATAAGAATTAGTGCCTGTTGAGGCCATTTGGTTGCAAACTTTGTCATGTTCAAGAAACCAGCTTGAGATAAATTGAGGGGCCGTTCTTAATGCATCTATTTCAACTCAGATTCATTCATTTGAATGTAGACTCAAGTTTATTATAGTGCTTTCCACTTTTCTCTTTTAGACGTGACGTGAACAGCCCTGTACACAACAATAAACCGCATTCACCATAAATGATTATGTTCTATTGCTCGGCATCATTGTGTTACTACAGTGCCAAGTACACACACACACACACACACACACACACACACACACACACACACACA
>CAIGQQ010034181.1:5013935-5030599 GCA_903798035.1 Danio albolineatus | reverse complement strand
GAAAAAATTACAATCTTTTTTTTTGGCAGGAATAATAAAATACAATAAAAATAATTTAAATAATAGACAATAACTAGTTAAATAGTACATTTTTAGTTTATAAATTATATTTTAGTTTTCTTTAAAATACTTTGACCTCCTTTGTGGATATTAAAATATATCAAATATTTTCAATAATTTAGTTTTTCTATGTAATCCATCGCCAGGTGTACTAGGTGTGCTACAGAGCAAGTTCACCATGTCTAAAAAAAAGCCTTAAATATGAAACATATCAAGCATAGTAAACATGTTACTGAGCTTTCTCCAGTCTCTCTAATTTTGTGTGTTTGTGTATAATTAAAAGTAATGACATGTAAATTAATAGCATAATCTTGCTGTGTATGTATAAATATAGATTACTCTTAATTAATGTTACAAAAATCAGTAGCATTTCCCGATTTTCCACTGTTCGTTATTTTATTGAAAACCACAGTCCTGATGCCATGATTTGGTGTAATGTTACACATACATTTTATTTCTCAACTGTACACTCAAGACATAACTGAATGTGTTCACAAGGGTACTTACCAAACAAGATTTTTTGTGATAATTATGGATGCAGTTCTCTCCATTGTGCCAAGATGATGCAAAAATGAAATCATTTTGTTATTAGCTTGCTTTCTGCGTGCATGAAGATTCTCTTTCACACATTTTGCTTGCAAATTGTTAAAAATTACTTGCAGCTTTTGTGACATTGCATGTGATGGTTGAAGTTTCCAAGCAAAAATGAATTATGAGATCTGAAACCATGAGGTGTGGTCCATATCGATTGTTGGTCCCTTCTACTGTAGGTGAATTTTTATAGATTTGTCACTTGGATTTGTCACCAGTAAGCCTGAGGTTACATTTACACTTTTCTAGTTGACTTAAAACAAACAAAAACAAATATGCATGCGCAATCTTTTAGATGTCTGAAAGCAAACAGTTCTTAAAATGATGAATTTGTCCATGTTTTTACATTTTTTAATCTACTGTATATACATGCATGAAAAAAAAAATTGACAACCAGCAATGGTGATATGAACAGTGTATATAGGCATCTTGATTTCAAAATAACATCAAATTGACATCAAGCATGACATCAAAACACACATCAAAAACTAAAAATTGATTTGACATAAATTGATTTGGTATCAAAACCTTGACATCCATTTGCCATCCACACACTGATGACCTTTTGACCAACAAAATAATTACACAAAAAGTGTTTTCTATAGCAAATGTTTTATTATCTGAAAGAAGCATCTTCAAATTGCAAATATAAACTGGATTGGAGATAAAAAAGCACATCAAATATCGATTTTAGGACTGTGTTGTAGTATCTTTTGAGGTGTTTTCTTTATTTAATATTATTTAATGTCATTTTTGCATCAAGGTAGTCAATTGACATCCAATTTATTTGCATTTTTGACATGTTTTTTGATGTCATTTTGACATCGAGGGGCCTGCTGTGTAGTGTTACTTTGCACAGCGACATTACCAACTTTTGCACTAACATACTTAATACAGCCTTTTTAGTCCTTGGTTTTTTTAGTTTTTTTTTACTTTGTGGATCAGTGGCATAATTTTAGCAGTAATCTATCTTTTTAAAAAACACAAAGGACAACTTTTCCATTTTTAGTACATTTTTGTCAGCAAAATGTAACTTGGGATGGATCTTGAGGTACTAGGGCGATGAGGAGAACAAAAGGAGGAAGTTTTGTGCATAGGTTCCTGTCTAGTTAAGGATTTAGACAGCAGCGGCGGTGTCAAACATTCATCCTCCCTGCGGTTATGCTGCTTCGGAAGCCCTTGTTGATCACTGACATCATTCTGAGTGGCAGTGATTCATTCTGGAACGCATAGTCCCTCTCCCAAAGTCCCTCTCAATTAAAATGGCAGCATATGGCCCAGTGACCAGTAAAGCACAGAGGCAGCGATATCTGCTCTGAAGTCTGGAGATTCTGAGAGAGAGAGACGTCCCTCAGTATGGCTGAGAGGGAAAGTATGTCACCTTGATCTTAAGAAGTGTCCGCTCCTCTTTGAGCCTCTATATTTGGAACAGATAGATCCACTTGACGGATAGTGTCCTGTCGGCCAAATTGTTTACCCTGTTAATTTGTTTGCATGACCTTTTGACTCATTTGCGGGAAGCACTCAAATGTATACGTTTTTTCGTTTATGCTAATTCGAAGGGCGATAAATGTCAGAGAAAATATGACTCTTAAATGTCACTAAGGAGCTTTAATGACCAGAAATGTTTCAATATACTTATTTACACCTCGCAGCATCATTGACGGCGCAAACGAACACAGCCTGCAAACCGTCTTTTCATTTCACATGTGTGTTTGTGGTGTTAATAAATGTGATATCCTGGTGTCTTTTTAATTTGAAAGTTAAAGTTCTGAAGGAAGTTCTGTCAGAGCATGTTTAATGAGGTGCTTGACTTGAATGAACACCAAGATTTGTTATTCTTACCATTTTTTACACAAAGAAAGTGTTAAAGGTGAAGTGTGAATGTTATTTTTTTTATCCTGTGTTAAAATACCTTCTCACATCCCATGTGAGAGAAAACTAAACAATTAACCGTTTTTAAGTCATATTTACTGAATAGTGCATTGTAAACTGTTGCCAGACTATGACATGATTTAACTATAATTGCTTACAGTAAAATATCTGGAAATAGAAATTATTTAATGCTGTGTTTTTACCATAACTGATTTAATTTACTACTTTTTATCTGACATAACAGCCAGATCTGCTCTACCAGCTCTAGGTGTTAAAGAGGTAACATTTTGATGTGACTCAGTTTGTAGTGAGTTGGTGGCAAAATAATACCAATCAAATAATGCAAAAATAAGTGCATTTATTTACAAAAGTGAAAAGTCAAACAGCAAAAATAGTAGGTAAAAGTTGAAGTCTTACAAAAGAAAATAAATCAATTAATGTATGATATTAAGGGAAAAAGAAGATGTCAAGCGGCGCCAAATAAAAAAAAAACAATGTAACAAAAACCCCAAACTAGCTGAAAATAACCTTCTAAACTCCCTAATAGAAAATAAAATAACCAACAAAACATCTTCAGCATTTGTATGCCATATCTAAACTCAACCCATTCTCACCCCGAAGGTGTCAAATCTACACTTCTAACAAAAATATATGTAGAAAACTTACTGCGAGTGGTGCTCACTTCTAAACTGGTGTGTTAAGACAGTGTACTTTTCTGCGTGTTGCGAGGTGTGTGTCACGTGACGTCTAAACTCTTAGATTTCTAGCGGAATTTGAAAACCAATGATCAGGGGATCATGAAATTAGTAAATACAAAATAGTAACAGCGCAACAAAACTGAAACAAAAACAAAATCAATTCTAAAGTCACATCAACATAATAGCACAACACAGGCCAAAACACACACACAGAGCCAAAAGGCAAGCAAGGTAAAAACAAAGAACGAGACACCCTGCTCGCGCCCCTTTAACCTTTGGGCTTCCTTCGATGGTAATGACGTCACAGAGAGTAATGAAGATTGACGTCTTCAGACGAATGGAAAACTGGAGTGGGTGATCCTAAGAATTTTGACAGACAGAGAGAGAGAAAGAAAGAGAGGGTGCACACAAGCAAAGCATACTGTACAGGCACATACATACGTAGGGCCATAACAATACTGTACATAATTAAATTCAGTAAATTCAGCACAGATTGGAGGTTTATGAAATATTTGAATGCCACACACTGTTAAAAATAAATACAAAATAGCCTTTAGATATTGCATATTAACCAACATAATTTTTTTCTAAATAATTATTTACTAAATGGAAAATTCTTGATTCAGTCAATACATTTGAGAAGACCAATTCAATTCAATTATTAGTATTTATTTATTTATTTATTTATTTATTTATTTATTTATTATTTTTACTATTTAAAGTGTTGTTGCTACAGTATAACCATACATTTAAGAACTAAATAAATATTAAAACTAAGTGAATATTAAAACACACACTCTCACACACACACACGCACGCACACACACTCACACACACACACACACACACAACTACAGTACATGTGCTTACTGTATGACAAGGGTTATGATGAGGGTTTGATAAATGGATAGTTTTATTTGTGCATGATTTAGTCTTATACAATTACTATAACAAGATTATAAAACATGTAACAAGGGCACTGTAAAATAATGTTTACCATATTTATTTCTTTGGGAGTTTGTTTTCCATATCAAACTTACAAAGTCTGAAGTTAAGGAAAGGATGCAAGAACTTTGTGCACTCAATATTTAGGAAAAAGCCTCAATCAGATGGCGAATGTCTACAGCCACGCCTCCATTTTAGGATGTCTCCGTTTTCCGGTAAAGTCAAGATCGGATATGCCGCTGGCTGGAAGTGCGATATGCACATCGATATTGGAGCATTTTTTTATGACAATGTATAACAATAATGAAGATTTTTACAGTACTATGACCGGTGGGTTTAGGATTAGGGTGGGAGTAGACTATAATGAAATACAATAAATGGGAAACTTTATAAAATATATAAATTATTCTCGTTAACTTCCAGCTGCAACCGTATCCGATCTAGCAACAACCTTGTTTTGCCCCATCCACACTGATATGGAGCAGCAGCGTTTTAAAACCAAAACAGCCTCTTCATCCTTTTCAAAACGCTCTGCTTTCAGGGCTCAAAAACTCTAGGGTAGTGTAGACGGAAGGCGTAATAGTAGCAAAACTTGTGCGTTTTAAAACTAAAAGGTATTAGTGTAAACGGTGCCTGAGTTGGCTTCACAGCTTTACAATTAGTCAATCGGATAAGCCTGTTGCAGTTTAAGATACGTCCCGATGTTCAATCATTTCTCCCTGTAGTCATCCATTCCTCCGCTCATCCAACGGTGAACTGAGAGTTCAGCTGTTAATGGGGTTTCATGAGCCATACGATGTCTGCTACCAGCGGTTGTCACTATGAATCTCCCAGAGAGAGGATTTTAAACAGCTAGATTTACCCACGTCTTCATGAGTTATAGACTGTCATCCCACTGTTCAAGGCGTAGAGTTCAATTTGATATCAAGATTTACTCTTGACTCAATCCCTTTTGATGCGTTTGGATCAACAGATGTATACGGATCTGTGTGTTTATTTAAGGCTTGCTTTTTTTGCGCACACTTTCATATTCAAATGGTAACGTGGGTCTTGATTGTCTGCCTGCGTGCCTGATCATTCCCCGCTAATGATGCCACCACCCAAAGGCACGCAGCAGAATGGCAAAGATGACTACAGCCTCTGAACTTGTGTTTGTGATGTGGAGTTCAGTCATATTAATCATTCTGTCAGACAATGAGAGCGCGGAGCCCATGGGGTAAAAAGTAGACGTGGCCCTCTGAAGCGGCGGGTTTTAGCAGAGTAAAAAGGAAAGAGGGTCTGTGCGACTGGTGCTTGTTATTATTTATCCAAACTCTGACGCCTGCCGCACTGACACTGCCGCACTCTACAGGGGCACGCGTGCTTTCTCTTTTAGATGGTTTTAAGTGGGAACTGTACAAGGTGAGGATAGTGCAAGAGCAGCGCATTTAGAGGCTTATTCATCACATTTTGCACTCGGTGTCAGAAAGCCGTCTGCCCCAGAGAGCACAGGAGAGTGTGAACCTCACGGTTTTATGATCCAAACGAATTGGGCACTTTGTTTAACTGTGTTAGTGAGAGAGTACAGGAATGAAGTTACACATTCTATAAAATGAGTTATTTTAAAGCAAAATTGGGTAAAATATTGTCTAATCCAACTATTGGGTATGTTCATATTTTTCATGTTCATAAAGTCTTCATTCATTTTCTTTTCGGCTTAGTCCCTTTATTAATCTGGGGTCGCCACAGCGGAATGAACCGCCAACTTATCCAGCATTTGTTTTACACAGCGGATGCCCTTCCAGCTGCAACCCATCCCTGGGAAACATCCATACACACTAATTCACACTCACACACTACAGACAATTTTGCCTACCCAATTCAGAGTTGTGGGGGAAACCGGAGCATCCGGAGGAAACCCACGCAACCACGGGGAGAACATGCAAACTCCACACAAAAATGCCAACTGATCCAGCCGGGGCTCGAACGAGCAACCTTCTTGCTGTGAGGCGAACGTGCTACCCACTACACCACCGTGGGGCCCTTCATAAAATCTTTAAAACTTTAAGAAAATAAGTTGTTATAGGATTTTTAAAATGTCTTATAGATATTTTCAGCTCAATAATACTTTATTACAAGTGTTTTACAGTTCATTATCTCATCAATGCAATTTTTCCTGCAATCTCAGCGCTAAATTTACCTGCTATTATGCTTATAAGCAATGCAGTACTTTTTGTACTAGTTATTGTATTAGGGAGCTAATAATATGCCAAAACAATCTGAATTTGACATTTCAGATTAAGAAATTCATATTCAAAGCAGTTTTTAATGGCATATAAAAAAAACAATTAAATTGTCAATAATTCAAATGAACACTATTCAGATTCAGATTGTTTGGGCATATTATTAGCTCTATTGTTCTCCCTGTAGTTTAGATAAGACTCTTATGTAAATACATATTTTATGTATACAATTGTACATAAAGTATATAGCGCACACATTTCCACATAATCCTCTATGTATATGTATATATATGGATGATTTTATGTTATGGATTATATATAATAATTCTGACTTCAACTGTGTGTATCCACACACAGTTTAAGTCTAAATTTTTAGCCCCCCTTTTATTTTTTATTTTTCAAATATTTCCCAAATGATGTTTAACAGAGCAAAGAAATTTTCACAGTATGTCTGATAATTTCTTCTGGAGACAATCGTATTTGTTTTATTTGAGCTAGAATAAAAGCAGTTTTAAAAACTATTTTAAGGTCAAAATTATTAGCCCCTTTTAGCATTTTTTTTCAATAGTCTCCAGAACAAACCATCGTTATACAATAACTTGCCTAGTTAACCTAATTAACTCAATTAAGCCTTTAAAAGTCACTTTAAGGTGTAAAGAAGTGTTTCGAAAATTATCTAGTAAAATAATATTTACTGTCATCATGGCAAAGATAAAATATATACATATACATTTACATTTACATAGAAATATACATATACATATACATACACATATAGACTCAAGAAGAAATGAAGTACCAGCTGTAATATCTAAAATGTCCCTGTCATTCTTTTTTTCTAATATTACATTTAATTTAGTGTCAGTTTTCTGTTAGTCAATATGAATAGTTTTAAGAGCAAAGTGCATGAAATACAACTACAAACTACAAAAGAAAAATCATCCAGTTTCACTGAATATATTGGGCATTTCTTTTACAATAAATTGTAAGTGGTAGACCAACCACATCCGACTAGGTCACCCGACCAAACTAGAAAGGGTGTGGGAGTGTAAGACTGAATCTTCGAGAAAATTGAGATTATATGAATGCATATTGTGAGAAAAATACTTTTTTCTTGAATGCATGAAACCCTTTTTAAGGAGAAAAAGCATGATTAAAGAGCAGTCCAAGACATTTATATAACCTTCCGCAGTACTGAGTATGTTAGCATTCACGTTAACACATCTAGAGCCTGACTTTCTCATTAAAAATCAGAGAATGTCCTGATCATTAAGACAAAACGTATTGAGCTGATGATATAGTGCTTTTGTCTCCAGCACCTGCGCTTTATAATGGGATCCCTCCTATCAACAGCTTACAGATATTATGAATTCATTATTTCTGCAAATCCATCATTGGTATGTTAGCGCTGGCCTAAAATGATTCGGCGAGTAAATCCATGATAATGTCAAGAGGAATTAATTTTTTACAGAGAGTACCGAATGCTTTGGGTTTTAAAGACGTGTCAGATCGAGTTTAGAAAGCAATATGCTCTAATGCCCAGCCAGCATGTTGCAGACCGGATATGTTGTGATTTTTTGCGATCAGCCAGATGTGCTGTATATTAAGGTAGGGTTAAATTGAAACATGGCTGTGTATTCCCTAGATGCTGCAGAGAGGCTGACAGTTGCTGTAGGAGACGAGATGATTGATTACACCACCCGCTCAACATATGGCCATATTTGAGATTTTACCTCAAAGGGTAACCGCGGGTAGAAAAGCAATGGCTCATATATTAAAGAGAGCTGGATGATAAATGGAGAATGCGGCAATGGATTTCATTTTCTTAGCTCATCTTTCAATAATAATAATAACAGGGTAATCGTCTTTAGCAAGAATTTTGATATACCATATAAAAAAACTAATGTATGTGAAAATAAAAGGTAACACTTTATAATAACTACACAGTATGAATCATTTATTAAGCATTTGCAAATTAGTGAATTGATTATTTGTTAAGCGTTAACTCTACATTAATAAACGTTAGCAAGCAGTATATAACAGCAGATGCAAATGCTCTATTCTTGACTTACAGTAAAAGCACATTTAAAATTTTATTTGATTTAAGATTGCAAAGGTTTATTTTTCATTTAATAGTTTCATTTGTGTATCTTTAAATGGATATAAATGAATAATTTCATTTATTTTCTTTCTTCCTGTTTAGAATATAACTGAGCCTTTCATTGTTATTTATAAGTGATTTATAAAGCATAAATAGTCCTCACTAGGTCACAAAACTGGATGAAGTTAAGTTAATAAAGCACTTATTAACATACAAATTAACTATTAATATATGCCTGAATAATAAGATATATATGTATTGTTAAAAATTAATTACTGCTAATAAATTGGAACAATAGACTTCTTGACTAATAATTATGGACATACATATTCAGGTTTTCATTCTTTAAGTCAATCCCCCAATATTAGCAGGTGTGATTTATACTCAGTGTGTAGGAATATGATATTATTCTTTGTTTCAAGTCAGTGATTTCTATTTCAGGACTCAATTTGAAGTTGACAGTGAAAACTGTTTGTTTTTTTTGTGCCTCATTTCATTGTGTAATCCAAACACTGTGATTTTGAAGCAACAGCAGATCAGGGTGTATTTTGCAGTGATGCAGTCATGCGCTCATGAAAAGCAGTGAATGTACCCAATTGAGCAAGGTTAGGATTAGCAAACATTTTCGAAAATCATTTCATACTGAGATTGTCAGTGCATTAGGGATTCGCAGTCATGCATTTACACTCCGTCAACTGTCAACAAACCACGAAGCAAAACCTATGTCAGTTTAGCACAGTCTTATAAATTAGTATTAGTTTTAAATACTTTGTGCAATCAAAGTGCAAGTTTTGTGGGTTAGCTTTAAAGCTATCCATAAGATATACACTCTGAAAAGTAAATAAACAAAGAATATATATATATATATATATCTTCCAATAAAAAAATAATAATAATAAATCCCTCTCTAATTTCCTATTTAAAGTCCATGAACTGATCAAGCAGTTGCTTTGGTTCTTAAATGTTTATTTAACTGTTTCTTGCCTCTGTGTTTTTTAGGTATGGTAAACTACAGTGAGGTTACTGGTTACCCATTGGTTCAGCACTGGAGGCTGCGGTCTGTAATGTACCATGTGAAGCTCAATCAGTGGGCTCTTTCCCAAGGTAAAACTCTCACTCATTTTCCATTTTCTTGGATGTTGGGATAACACTTCATATTGAGGTTTTATTTTTTTTATTACATTGGTTAACCTGAATTAACAATATTTAGAAAAAGTTAATTTTACTTGATGATGTCTATTGATGGATAATGTTTCTTGACTAGACATGACACAACAACAGAAGACAGATTTAATGGTTAATCTTTTCCATCTTTTCTTGTTTTGTTTTTTGTTTGTTTGTTTTTTACTGCATATCTGCAATGTTTTCACTCAAAAAGTAGCATGTTTTAAAGCAACACTTTATTAAAATGAAAATTACCTCATCATTTAATCTTCCTTATTAAACTGTATGAGTTTACACAAAAGCAGATATAAAATATATACTGTACTGTAAGAAATTATATGATCAATTAGTTACAACAACATATGTTTTTAGTTCCTTGTAAATTGTTAAACTAAGTTAATCGTGTTCTAACTGAATTGTATGAGTTATGCAAGCTGTTTTACAGATGTCTCTTGTTCAAAACGCCCTATTTATCGCCGTTCGTACCGCCGTGGCGGCGTTAAAAAGAGCGCCAACAGCTTTTGGCCGCTGGGTGGTGCCTTAACCATAGGTTTTCAGCTTTGCCTTTTCACAAAGGGATGACACTATAAGTGTGTACTGTAGCATATGTGAAAGGGTTTGTTCAATGAAGTTATAATTTTGTTGGTTTGTTTTAGTTTTCTTAGCAATATGATTTTACACTATAGAAAAGATACAATCCATGGTGAGAAGTAGCCCTAGGCTGCTAAAATTAAGCAAATATAAGAATTAAGTTCTTTAGCCTTTATATTGCCCTAATAAATTGCGTTGGGGTGAAAAGAACGTTTTGATTTGTTTGACCATCATGGTTTGTTTGACCATCATGTGCACAAGATATGAAAATCGCGGCACAGCACAAAATAATAAAAAGGATATTGAGCCGATGGAGCACGTCACCTGATCGCAGTTTCACTTGCTTTATCAACAATTATTATTTATAATAGGCTAGGTTACAAATATTTGACCAACTGCCACTACATGTTAAACACTCTTGTGCACTCAAAATAGGTTCCCTTTTGCTGTTAAATAAATGGGGCATGCACGCAAAGTTAACCGCATGTTCATTCTCTCCTCGTTTCTCTTTCACACGCATGCAGAGCGAACAATCTGCATAAAGAAAAAAAATATGATTGTTTAATAGAGCGCATTATATCCACGAATGTCTATAATTAATATTAAGCTAATTATATATCCATACTGTTGGGATGCGTTGTGCTTTGACTGGATATCTAGTTCAAAAGAAACAGAAATGAATTAAAATAATATAGCCCCCTTTGCAACTTTCTTGTTAAATATAGCAGGGCTATAAAATAGCAGACAGACTGTTTTGATGAGCTGTTTTATTTTTTATACCTCAAATGTATTTTAATATAATTTTGATGAGCAATAACTTTTGACTGCCTTTTCCTTTTTTATGCTGTTATGCCACATTATTTCACATGCATATGCAAGGGGACTGACATTGAAATTAAAACAAAAGATACTGAGCCATTAACAGTTTTAAAAAGTTAAAAAACAATTATAATTGGATATAAGGAGAACAGTGCCGTTTTGAAAACTGAACTGAAACTAATTTATTAAAAATCAACTTGCGGGACTTAGGCTAATTTATGTCCTGCTGCAAAATTATTTTATTATAATTTTAGTGATCTGCTTGAGGTACAGTACTATGAGGTAAAATACTACGAAAATGTAAATGAAAACGTAAATGAAAAAGCTTATTGGGTAACTGTCTTAGTCACTTTAAAATATCAAACACTGTACATCTCTCTATTTTTAGGCTAAAACACTGCTTTTTATATTTATTTATTTATTTAGGCCTATTTGTATGCATGTTTGTACCTACTTTCATTTAGTTGTCGTTTAATTTAGTGGTCTTTTATTTCTTTAATTTTACTTTTTCCAAAGTTAATCTTCATTTAACACATTTACAATAATACTAAAGCTGTTAACAAGTTTTTAATGATTAATGAAGCAATTATAATGTTTTGTCCTAATATTTCATCTTCAGAAGTAGCGGGGTATTTACAGCTACTGTATATTTCTGCCCGTTCGCATCCCGTCCCCTTGTGCCCCCTGGCGGCAAAGTTGCAAACTGCAGTCATCCCATAAAACACATTCTCCCGCGGCGGCGGTACTTGCCACGGCGGTAATGGCCATATTTAAGTAGTACCTACTGTAAGTCATAACATAATTAAACAAGTTCAAACAAGTTCAAAGTTTCAGTGAACTTATATGGAATAATGTTCATTTGATTCAGCTTAAAAATTTAAATCAACCAGTATTTTTTACATTGTATGGAAGTCAGTGAGTGCCAGCTACCAGCATTCTTCACAAAACTGTATATTCTGTTGTGTTCAACAAAAGAAGAGAAAAATCTCAAATTGATTTTGAACAAGGGTGAATAAATGATGACAGAATTCGTTTTTTTTTTTTTTTGCTCGAATTATCTATTTAATCTACTGTTATGCTTTATTTAATATTAAAATGTTCTAATGTGAGTTCATTTTGATTTGATTTAGAATTTAAAATATTATAGAAACAAGAATGTTCAAACTGTATAATGTGACAATGATTGTTCTGGTATCTTAGTATGTGTGTGTTTTTTTTATTATTATGTTAATACTTTAATATTCATTGATTTAGAAAGTTTAAAATCCATGCTTTAGCAGAGAAAAGTCAACCCCCACGCTTTTCTGATTGTGAGTTTTGATTGATCTTGCATTGTTTGTCACTGAAATCCTATTGTGGTGTTTCTGGATTTTACATTAATTATTTGTTACAATACTATTTTAGTGTACTAAACTGTTGCTTATACACAGTGCACAAACATCACCAATTTTTTTTTCTACTACCAGGGCCAACAAAGATTAATAAATGGTAATAAAACATATCAACTGTTGTCTATAATGTTTGTTATCGCATCAACTATTGTGAACTAATGAAAGCTTATTATTGTGAAGTGTTACCAAACTTGTGTTTAAAATAACGTGCAATTGGTGGTTAGAAGGTGGTTTTAGGCTAGCTGGCCATGCTATTTTTTTTTTTTTTGGTCTGGTAGACTAAAGTGATCCCACTGTGCTGGCCTTACCGTGACAGATCAGTTGTGCTTGGTGGGTAGTGAGGCAAAAATTCGGTGCCAACAAGTATGGCCGCCTGAGGTGAAAGAGTTAGTTCTCAGAGTTTTGTTGCTCCCAGATGGTGATTGTGTTTAAAACTGGGGGTTTAAAGCTGAAGTTTGAACTTTTTGTACTATCCTAGCTTAATATTCAGCTGTAAATAAGCCATCTGTTGGTAGAATTCTTTGAAAACACTGTTATGCTATCAAAGGTTTTACACAGCAGAAAAGTCTGCCATCATTTACTCACACTTGATTACAGTTTGTTTGATTCATTTTACGTTTATACACAAATATGTATATTTTGAGCAATGTTAAAAACCAGTAGTCACTGTCTTTCTTGGTATTTTTATTTTTCTAATATGGATGTCAATGGCTGGCATTTTCCAACATTCTTTAAAATACTGCTGGAGTAAAAAAAAGGTTTGGGACCACTTAAGTGTGAGTAAATGGTGAGTAAATGTAATTTTTTTAGGTGAATATTTTTGTTTGGCCAAAAATGGAGGATATGTGGAATGTTCAGGAAACTTCAGGCTATTTGTTCCCCCATTTCTGTTCTGTTAAGTTAGTGGAACAGAATTGGAAATTGCACAGAAATTGCAATCTGCAATGATATATGCAGTAAAAGAAGAAGTGGAGCATATTATCACTTTAGTTACAATTTGTGTAAGTTTTTGTATAGTTTAAGGAACACTGTATATTTAATGAGCAGATGTCAGGTCTCGAGTGCTGTTCCAACAGAAATATTCCTATTAATGAATGGCCCCGGTGGCCTTTAAAATTTGATTTCCTTGTTCTTATTTCTTGCACCAGTTCTCTCTCTTTTTATTCCATTTCCATTAACGGGTTCATTTTTCATGTGACTAAGAAGTTGTTACATCTTCATACTTGAGGGCAATTTTCTAACCTGGGCATGAAGGTTATAGAGAGGAAGAAGAATTTTATTACGGTCGTTTATTTATTATTCACATTTTAGTTATTTATTTTTGTTAACATCATGTTGTACAATGAGATTGTTCCTCTGGGCGTTCTGTAAATGCAGACCCATTTTTTATTAAAATAATAACATGTCTTGTTAACATGCATACCACTGAGTTCTGCTGTCAAACAAAGTTTGAGAGGTCTTCAATACTTTTGCAAAAGTGCAAGCAAACAAGTGCTTTATATCCTGAAGTACTGCAGGGAAATGCAAATGACGTGACTTAAAGCTTACATTTAATTTCATGATGGATATTCTGAAAAAGTTTTTTAAAGGTCAGACATCAACCTACACAAAGCACTCAATACCTCTGCAAGGTCTTATTGTTTATCCTTCCCTTGTTTCCCCTGAACATTTTTCTCAGAGCGCTGACAGACCATGTTTTGCTTCCCACATGCATTGCTTTGTCATTTTAACCGTGCACTGTATGTGTATCTATATTAAAATAATATTCATTCAAATATTCAGCAATAAAACTTTGAATCCTTCAGGCATAATGTAGATGCGCTGAAAAAAATAGTGCTTTTAGTAATAGAGCTTTACCACAGCTCAACAGGCTTTGACTCTTTTCTCTCTTTTGTTTTGTCTGTTATTCAGCTTCTCATTTTAATTGAGATGTGAAGGGAAGTTTAAAGTTTGACTCTAAAATCTGTCACGCAGTAAGTGACTCCTTCTGTTATCTTTTTGCTTTAGCCTTCAGTTCTGCCATTCATTCACTGGACGGGGCCACCCTGCGCAGCGACTTTGTGTCCATTTTAAAAGAGTTTGGCAACCATTTTATCCAGGAGGCAGTGTATGGCTTTGAGGAGTCCTGTACCATATGGTATCCTAACAAACAAGTCCAACGCCAGCTGTGGTTGGAGTACCAGGATATCAGCAAAGGTAAGCCTATATAAAATTATATTAATTTAAAAGACTGAATTTGCTGGTTTGCATTATTGTACATGAATTAGTTTGACTTCCGTTTAGTATTACAGCATTTTGTTTATTAGACTTATTGTAAATAAATATATTGATATTTTCAATTATTCTTATTCTTATTTTTATTCTTATTCTTATTCTTATTCACAAAGTCATCAATATTTCGTATTAAATATCTTTGTTTATTGCTTATGGTTTTATTTTCCTAAACATAGAACAGCATTATTTTATCATTGACATGTCAATTCAGTTATGGTTTAATATTAAATATATTGAATATTGAATATCGGGTTACACTTTAGAATAAGGTTCATTAGTTAATTAATGTCAAATGTTGATTAATGCATTTACTAATAAGAACAACCAATGAACAATACATTTACTACAGTATTTGTTCATGTTTGTTAACAAATTCTGAAATACAGTTGTTCATTGTTAGTTCATGTTAACTCACGTTGCATTAACTAATGTTAACAAGCATGAACTTGGATGATTAATAAAAGCTGTACAAGTGTTGTTCATGATTAGTTCATGTTAGTAAATGCATTAACTAATGAACCTTACGTGTTACTGAATATTGAATGATTTTTTTTTCTCTTTATATCTTCAGTTGTAATCATTTTGTATTGTATTGGACTTTGTCTTTTATGCTTACTGCATTGATTGATTGATTGATTGATTGATTGATTTATTGATTGATTGATTGATTGATTGATTGATTGATCTATGTATTATTGAATTCAAGTTCTTATTGAAAAATCAAACGCAGCATTTTTATTACATGATCACCCATGGTTAATAAATCCGAACTTTTGAAGACACTCTTTTTTATTTTATTTTAGAAACATATAAAATCTATAATTGTATGTGTTAATAAACAAAGCAAAACAATATTGTACATCTCGATATATTATACTTATATATTATACATATATACCATGTACCATATATTGTTATTTCGTCACCTTAGAATTATAAGGTTCCATCTGCGTTCTGAATGATTTTGGGATATTGAGCTTCAAAGTTTTTGCTTTCCCTAGCAAACAGTATGTGTGTAACATTTGTTTTTTAAATAAAAAAATCTTAAAATGTAACCAACTTATTAAAAAAATACCATAATGTAAATAAGTTGTCAATTATTAAGAATTTGACAATTTAATATTAAACCATATTTAATGTTTTAAATATTTAAATGTTGTTTAAATGTTTTTACAAACAAAAAACTAGATAAATATGTAAGTATTTATGTACGTTGTATTTAAATGACACAACAGATATTAAAGTGAACAAGATGTTCAAATGAAAAAGAACGTTCGACCAGGTGCGCCCAAAAGTTTGGTTTTGTCAGAATAAAAACTCCATTTTGGAGAGGTTGTGGACAGCAGTGGAGGAAGTAAAACCACACACAGCCCTGTGGAGGTTGGTCACATCTGTTGAGCCAATAAAAAGAGGGCAAGGGCAGATGTGAGAAGGCTGGCTGGCTGGCTAGAGCTGAATGCAGGCCAGCGCTGCTCCATACTCAGGAGACCCCTGGGCAACCTCACCTAGTTTTTATGCTTCAGCTCCACTCAGCTGAGCCCATATACAGTATATATTTACGTACAAGGTCAGTCAGGACACAACTTACATGCTTTGGACAACAAAAGAGCGACGGCAAAAATATAGGTTAGACGGTCTATATGGTGACTCAGGTTTCTGTGCTTATGGATGGTTCAGCTGACAATCATGTGTCCTTGGACATTCAGGAAACAGCAATGCATTGTGATCAACACAGGCTTTTCTTTGAGATCTGTGAAATAAGCTTCAAGGTTGTCTCAATCTGTATTCTTCTATTCTCTATGAAAAGGATGAGAACAAGGCAAACGGCAACACAATGAAAGCTGTGGGTGCTCAGCGGTGTGAGTCTAACACCCAGTCTTTGCAGAAGTGTTGGAGTTAGAAAATCTATATGCGAGGTGTCAGTGAGTACTCC
>CAIGQQ010034181.1:4997049-5013535 GCA_903798035.1 Danio albolineatus | reverse complement strand
GGAGTACTCACTGACACCTCGCATATAGATTTTCTAACTCCAACACTAATATATATATATACATACACACACACACACACACAGTGAAATTGAAGCTAGGGTAGGCATTTGTTTTGTTATAGTGTCATCTCATCCAGTTAATAATTGAATGTATTTCATATGTCACATGAGGTAACATATTTTTCTTGTGAACTACAATAACTGTAATATGAATAGGAATCAGAGAAATGTTCTCAGTTACGCTTTTGATATTGTGGTTGTCATCAAGCTTCTTAACTGTCTTAACCAGAAAGATTTGGATCACTAACTTGGTTCACTGCGCCAAACTAATAAGCATAGAGTAGCCTGGACAGGTATAGAAATGTATGCTGGTCTTTTCAGCAGGGGGGAACAAGTTTTGCATTACTGTTGCTTTAATTTATCATTAAGCTGACAATTTATGCAAAGCAACTTTGGGTAATACACTTATTATTACAGCGGAGCAACCTAAGGTTAAGTGCCTTGCTCAAGGCCAAAGTGTTCATAGTTCAGGGATCCTCCATTGTGGGATTTGTTCCTTCAAATAAGTAAAATAAATAAATAAATAAATCTGCACACTGTTAAAATTTTGCCATTTATTTTGCAATAAAGCATGAGGTGAACATTAACATACAAACATTTTCTGAAATACTTAAACCACTAATTAGTTTGTCGTAAAAAAAGGACAAGTGGCAATTAGCTGTACTTCATGTTTACAAATGTAAGACCCGCAATAAAGGGCACATGCATATAAAACCCATCCATCATAACTGAACAGAAGTTTTTTACAGACTGAAAGCTAGAAGAAAATGTGCCTTTTAAGCTTTTATAGGTATGAAGGTTAGCATTCCCTCAAATTACAATGAATCAGAGGAATGTTTTAGCTTAATGTCAAGTTGATGGTTTGCAAAAAATAAATAAAAAATTACCCTTTTAAAATTACACTTACGAATAATTTATTATTTATTTAGTTTCAGATAACACCTTGCTATTATATTTAAATATTCATTCATTTTCCTTTGGCTTAGTCCCTTTACTCATCAGGGGTCACTCATCAGGGGTTTACTCATTAATGGAATAAACCGCCAACTTATCCGGCATGTGTTTTATGCAGTGAATGCCCTTCCAGCCGCGTCCCAGTACTGGGAAACATTGAAATACGTGTTGGGAAAAAACAGCACTTGTGAATTATTTGAAAAAGAATTTTATTTTCAACTCTAAATCAACAAGGTTAGTAAATGACAGATTTTTTATTTCACTATTCTTTTCTAAATTTTCAGTGACCCTTAACAATGACACATCTTCAGCTCTTCTTCATGGTTTCTGTTCAAAAACCTCATAATGTTCATGACTTTGTTGCAAGAGCTTATTTAAATTTGGAACAAATCTGACATCCTGTAATCATAGGTTCAGTCGGTGCTCTCAGTGAAACTCAAGTTCAAAATATAATTCACTCTTTCAACCACACTATATTAAATAATGTTTACCCTTGAATCTATGTTTCAAAACATGTATGATGTCAGTATGAAATGTTTGTAATATTGGAGCTGTATTAAAAAAAAACCATCTAGTTTGATATGCTTGACGTGTTTTTGATATGTGGTTGAAATGGTGAAAACGTAGCATAGATGATTAATTTCTGTTTTGTGATGCTGTATGGCAACTTTTCATAATTTAGTACCTGCAGCTTTTTGGCTACCAGCCCAATTCTACACCCCCGCATTCTGTTTGCTGATTTGCAAATAGCCCAAAGCCTTTGTAAAAAAATGTAAATGGAAGAACTTTTAAGTGCTTATTGTTTGGTTGAAATGGCCATTCGTCTTCACATCGGTAGTTTTGGTATCTTTAAACCCTATAAATAATGGCCTCTCTCATTGTTGTTTCGGCCTAATAACTCCAGCCCCATTGTTTCCCTTCGCCGAATCGACCACGTTTCCTTCTTTCCAAGGACGTCACCTTGCAATTCACAAAAACGTTAGCTCTTAAGAATGATGGCTTTAAATCAGCTCTCCTGCCTACCTGAAAACTCCATTATTCTTCATTTTGCCAGCCTCTGACATGGTCACTGACACTGTCACAGCTTTAAATGTGGAGCTGAAACAAGAGAAGCTTGTGCTTCCCATTCCGTTTTATACATGTTAATTGGTTTTTGAAACTTTTTTTATTAATGAAATTTTCACTTGGGTGCCATGAGAAAGTAGTGACCACGGCCAATTGAATCCATGAAGAATACGTGTGAATGCAGATTCTGGGTGTTAGCACTGTGCTTATGGACTGCTGTGAGGAGGATATCAGACACAGGGCAATGTTTTAATACCTCCTGTGACTCTGCTAAAGGTCCCGCTCTTTTGGTATGGGTAATGAGCTCTCCGGAGACACCGGAAAATCATACTGGTACCCTAGCCCCAAATAGCACAAACCTTCTAGCACTAAAGTGTGCCACCTAATCATTTTTGAATGTTTGGGGGGTAAATGTCGACCACACAGCTTATGAATATTCACAGATTGGCTGGAAATTTTGGAATGATGCCTCAGCAAAAAAAATAAAAAATGCAGAATATCCTAATTAGTTAATCATTTGGGAATGACAATGTTTTTCGACACAAGCTTACTGTAAAACACTTTGGTATTTTACTGTGATTAAATGTTTTGTAATTGTAAATAGTTTTTATTTTTTTTGTATTTTATTTATTTTATTTTTTCTGTTTTATTTAACGCAGGTTGGTGGCACGGTGGCTCAGTGGATTGCACTGTCGCCTCACAGCAAGAAGGTCACTGGTTTGAGTTCCGGCTGGGCCAGTTGGCATTTCTGTGTGGCATATCTGTGTGTCCCCGTGTTTCGCGTGTGATTTCTTCGGGTGCTTCGGTTTCCCCCAGAGTCCAAAGACATGCGCTTTACTGTAGTTGAATTGTATAGACTAAATTGGATGTAGTGTGTGTGAATGTAAGTGTTTATGGGTGTTTCCCAATTCTGGATTGCGGCTTGAAGGGCATCCACTGCGTAAACATATGCCGCAATTGTTGGTGGTTCATTCCACTGTGGCGACCCTTGATAAATATGTGACTAAGCCGAAGGAAAAATTAATAAATAAATAAAAGTAGGTTCTATTTACCCCTTGATTCCCATGACAGGGATGTCAATCTGTTTTTTGTTACTTCACAAACATTTTTGCATGCCTCAATTATGACAAAGAGCTTTGTCTCAGCTTTCAAAATGCTTTCCATTACATTATGAATAAGTAAAAGTTATTTTGATTCTCTGCATGTGGTTTGACAGCTTTAGCTGATTAAAGCAGCCAGATTTTAGTCAAGGCATTTCCTCTGCTTAATACACAAGAATGAACATGCATAATATACAGCATGTTGAAAGATACACGTTTACTAAAGTGTACTATTTAAATTTATATAAAAAAGAAGTTATCATTCTCAATTGTATTACGTTCATTAATTGTCCTTTGGCTTAGTCTCTGATTTATCAGATGTGCCCCACATCGGAATAAACCACCAACTATTCCGGCATATGTTTTACGCAGTGGATGCCCTTCCAGCTGCAACCCAGTACTGGGAAACACCCATACACTCTCACATGAACTCATACACTATGGCCAATTTAGTTTATTCAATTAATTTATAGCACTTGTCTTTGGACTGTGAGGGAAAACAGAGCACCCGGAGGAAACCCACACGAACACAGGAAAGCATGCAAACTCCACATGGAAATGCCAACTGACCCAGCCAGGACTTGAACCAGTGACCTTCTTGCTTTGAGGTGACAGTGCTAACCACTGCGCCACCTGGAGGAAACCCACACAAACACAGGAAGCATGCAAACTCTACATAGAAATGCCAATAGACCCAGCCAAGACTTGAACCAGCGAGGTTCAAGTTGCTGTGAGGCGACAGTGCTAACCACTGAGCCATCCCGAATGCATTACAGTACATCTAAAATATTTAAAATGACTATAAATCATATTTCGGGGCTGCAATGTGATTCTTAAATTTAGAAAAACACAAAAAAATCCCTTTTTAGATGTTTTAAGAGTGTTTTTAGCACTTTAGGAAGTTTTTAAGAAAAATGTTGAAACATTAACGTTGGGCCTTTGGGGTAGCATAAATACAGTGATCTTACTTATTGTCTGAACACAAGTAACAAACATCTAAGGGTTTTTTACTGTTCATATAGACCTATAGTAGCTTTTATATCTACACACAAATCTTAACACAATGGAGATTATCAAAAGTCATATTTTATAAAGGCTTCGATTTTTGCGACCAATTGATTCTTGTTCTAAATATACCTGCCAAATTATTTGGTATATATTGATATATAATCTATTGCTACACTGAAAATGCAGTTGGTGTCTTTTGTAATTTATAGTAAAATTTGCTAATGAAATAGAACATAAACACATTGTGGTTTATTTAATCATTTTCCCCACATTATCGTCACATGGCCCATAAAAATAATGATAATATAAAAGAAAGAAAAAAAGGAGAAAGAGGCCAATTTGGATCAGTGAATTAACCAGCAAACAGAGCATCTATCCACTTTTAAATGTTATCTTTAATAAACAATAAGATTATGGCTCCCACTGTCACGGTTCTGCCACTTCAGTCTTTTTAATTCTTGTTTTCGGTGGCAGAGTCCGGACACTACCTTTGTCTAGTCCTGTGTGGTCCTTGTTAGAGTGCCGGTTGTGGGCGCGCTCGGACCTTGCGCGCTCCCGCGTGATGCGGGCGCGCGGGGCCTGGGCGTGTTCGCGATCGCGCGCTCTTGTCCTTGTGAATTGTTTGTCTGCGGCGTGCGTTTCATTTCCCAGCGCCTTTTAGTCTAGTCGGGTTCTGTTTCGGGTGGCGCTGGGTTAAAACATGCACGCTGCATGTGTGAGCGCACGGTGAGATGTTTTCATTTTATCGTGCGCTTGTGTCTCGCGTTCAGTCCTCTGTTGTTGTGTTTAGCACGTGGTGTGTGTGTTTACACACACACCGCGTGCTTGTGTTTATGTGAGTGCGTGGCTTGTGTTTGTCATGCGCTCTCCTGTCTATTGTCTAGCCCCACCCTCCTTGTTAACCCATTATTAGTCTATTATGTTCACCTGTTTGTGTGTTAATCATGTATGCTTTAAATTCTCCTCATGTCTGCTGTCCTGTGCCAGTTTGTTGTCGATCTTCATGAGTACTAGTCTTGTCCTGTCTCCTGTCCTGTTTCCAGTCCTGATACCTACCAGCCGATCAAGTTTGTTTGTTTAATTATTTGTTAATGTTTTCCCCTCGGGGTTGTTTATTTTTCCCTTTTATTTTCTTTTATTATAAATAAACATCCATTGCTGCACATGAGTCCTCGCTCTCCTTTTCCCCAACTGCTACACGTGACACCCACTCTTTTGAATTAGATATCATTCTCTCTCTCATAATGTGCACTTGACAGACTTGCTGCCTTTATACTATAGTATCTGCAAGAGACAAATAGACTCAGGCTGTTTTATAAGTGAACTTACACTTCAGACTGCAGCACCACTCAAGAGAAGATTAAAAGACTCATTTAGAAGCAAATGTGTACGTTTTTAAAGCTTTGGCTTTTTGAAGCTAGAACTTAAATAAAAACGAGCTTTACAGTTCAGATCAGATTGATTCACACCAAACTTTTACGTGAAAGCGGTGTTTAAACTTTATAGCAGAGCCTCCTCTAATGTTCTTGTAAGATTTACTGAGATATACCTGCAAAATGGCTTTTTGAAGATCAGCAATACTAAGCATAGAACGTTTGACTTGATGATCAATACTTTATTGATAGGAGGACCGTCTCAACATCATAAAACTCTGAGTTTAAGAGATGAAATATAGATTTTACAGATAAGCTGTGCACAAAAAGACACACGAATAGGTTTTATGACAACCGTGTTCACACCTCCCCCATCTCCTATACACAATGCACATGCATGCTCTTTTTTTTATCCTCTCTACAGCCCTACCGTATATGTACTCTATTTCTTTCTTGTGCTCATCTTTCTCCTATTACATGGCCTGTATGACAGCAGGGTGGGAGGGTAACAGAGGATCACGGCCCACCTCTGCAGTGGCCACTTCTGCCTGAGGGTGAAGAATTGAGAGGACAGAAGAGATCAGGAGACCTGAGAAAGAAAGGGATTCCTACACACCGCCTG
This sequence comes from Danio albolineatus, assembly GCA_903798035.1. NCBI lineage: Eukaryota > Metazoa > Chordata > Actinopteri > Cypriniformes > Danionidae > Danio > Danio albolineatus. The sequence goes on along the minus strand of CAIGQQ010034181.1, from coordinate 5,007,353 downwards.
AGGATGTGTTTCAGGGTAGCGGAGATGTATCCAGGCAGGGAAGATGCTGCATATACTTAAAGGCCCAGTATGTACACTGTAAAAATATCTGTTATTTGATGGTTTCTTTATTTTGTGATCCACAAGTGTTTTGCCTTTTGCGTTTATTTGCGGTTTTGAATTGCATTACTGGACCTTGATCTCTGTCGACTTTTGATGTTCAAAATTAAACTCTACAGTTTAACAAAGTAGCTTTTATTGACATTTTAGTAGTTTGAAATAATATAATGTATAAAAAAAATTAAAAGAGAAATAGTTCTGTAAAATAACAGAACATGCACTGGCAGTTTAATACAAGGTTTTTGTACCGTAATATACAAGACCAACCCAGACAATATATCAGTTATAAACCATTAAAAATTTTAATGGAAGTCTCTCTTTGTAACTTTTCAAGGTTAACCCTTGTGTACTGTTGGGGATGTTTTCATCCTCTCTGGGGTGATTTTGTGTTTTTATTTGGCCATAACTGTCTCTGTGTTTCAGCTAGCAAAATAATTTTTTGTGACAAATTTTATTTTGAAACATATTTTGAGAAAATGCATTGAGGAGAAAATGCAAAAAATAAAAAATAAAAAATCTCAACGACACAGTTTAGGCAAATGTACTACCCTTTTGTTAGTTTTGGGATGAAAACATCCACTGAATTAAACTGCTGTAAAAATGCCTCAGATAAATATTTCTTTCAATTTTGTTTAGCAGAAATCTGTTAATCAACCTCAGTCCTCATCAAAGATATAAAATTGCTTAGAAAAATAAAGGATTTTAACTATTGCCAAATGATGTCACTGCTTTGGTGGAAAAAAACATACAAATTGACATTTTCAATATAAAAAGTGATTGTGGAATGGATTTTTTTTAACCTTTTATCAAATCTTGGACATGTGAAACAACTTTGCCTTTGATGCATTGTTTTTGATTGATTTTCTTTGATTGTTGTACCTTATTTACTGTTGGTGGCTGTTTTTGCCCCATTGACTTCCATTATAACCACATAATTTTTTTTAATGAAAAAACCATGACACCATATAATCATGCATTTTTGATTGTTAGTGGTTGATCATTAGTTGGCACCCTTAAACCTTTAGATAGGCCTGTGCAAAAAAAAAAGAAGAAAAAAAGCTTAATTTCTAGATTTTTTTTTATAAAGTTTAACAGCAAATTAAAGTGTGTGTCTGTGAGTGTGTGAGAGCGAGAGAGTGACCTTTGCGCACTTACATTGATGTGTCTGAAAAAATTTATACATACATCTTAGCTCTCAGAACTGCATGGAGTAAACAAAAAAGACTGTGTGTTTATGCACCATTAAATGTGCTTATAATGTAGTAGGGTGAAAAAATGCTTGAAAACAAAGCCATTGTTGTTACTATTAATCGATCATGTCCAAGACTGTGATAATAGGTAAAAAACTCAGTCCGCAATTACTTTTTATATCGGAAATACATCATTTTGTGTGTTTTTTTGTTGTTGTTTTCTTTACTAAATCAGTGACATCATTTGTGAACTTGACAGTTAAAGAGTTAAAATCATATAATTTTCTAAACAATTTAGTAGTTTTCATCAGGACTAAAGTTGATTAACAGATTTATGCAAACAAAAAACAATTCTGATGCATTTTTACAGAAGTTTAATTCAGTGGATGTTTTCATCCCTATAACATAACAAAGTGTAGTACATTTAAACAGTGCAGGGTTAAAAGTTATAATGCAATTTAAAAGCATAAATAAACAGGTAAATAAAAACGTGAATCACAAAATGCAGAAAACTGTTAATTAGCGGATTTTTATTACAGTGTAATTTTCACTGCTAGAGGGCACTTGTTCACAACAAACAAAGACGGAGTTGGATGATGCTGTGATCGAATGTGGAATCGGGGGGGATGTCTTCATTACATCCTATGGAACTCCTGCAGAAATCATGTTCATGGATGAGCTAAAATATTCAAAGCTTATTATCATAGCAGTATGAAACAGAGTAAAAGCCCATTCACACAAAGCATGATTACTATAAAGGTAATGATAAATATAAAGTTCTAAAAATTGTTCTGAATGTAAACAGCAGCAGATTTCAGACCGCAACTATATCAAAAAAGTTGTAGAGAAACAATATTGTTGCGATCACTTTCAGAACATTGTTTTTTCTCAGATAATGAATGATTTGTCATCTTTAATGACAACTTTAATGCTAAAAGCTTTTGAAGCAAACACTTTTCAAAGCATCTTTGGTGTTTCCATGTTTTCTCTAAAACCAATCCAGAAATCGTGGCTGTGTGATGTGATTAGCATGGCAGCACAGGACACAGTCCGTGTGGCTAATTAATATAGCTTTTTTTCTCTAGACTCTTCGAGATTTTGACCATTCTTTGAAGTGTTTGGGATATATGAACATAAGTCAGCAAAATATATAACACTGTTTTAGTGATTTTTGCATGTTTTAATTAAAAGATTCGTACATATTATACCTTTGACTTAAATGACTGTAGTATTCAATGCCGCATGATCCTTCATTCAAAAATTTTGATTTGATGCTTATTTATTCATTATTTCTTATTTATTCAGGATCCTTATTGATGTCAGTTTTTTTTTAATGCATAAAAGATTAGTTTGGCCAAAAATTAATATGCTGTTATTAATTACTCACACTCATGCTGTTCCAGTTCCCTGAGACCTTCGTTCATCTTAGTAGCATGAATTAAGATATTTTAGATTTAATCTGAGAGCTCTCTCATCTTTTATAAACAGCAATGGTTCAATAATACTCACTGTGCCAAAAATTCAGATGCTCTCTGGTTTAATTTGCAACCTCACCCCTCCTCAGATTACCAATTAACTTTATTTTGTTATTTTATTATCTGCTTTGAAATTTCTTTAGGGGTATGCGCATACAGGCAGATATACGGAGGAGTAGAGAAGCAGAGAGTGTGCTGTGAGCCGATTATAAGATTTTAGGAGTCAGAGTTGCTCTGTTGGTCTGAGATCTCTGGAGCTGCACCTCTGCAGGGCAGGAGCTCGAAGCCTGCAGTGGTGGAGGAGCTTGATGAATGAGCTCTGGGTGTTCTGCTGTAAAACATTCAAAGCAAAGCCAAGAAAATGTCTAGTGAATATCTTCATTTGGGGGGTTACAAATAAGACAAAATATTATAATCCAGAAAAGCACACAGTGGGGTTGACTGGATTGTAATAATCTAAGATTATTATACTTTAAGGTGATTGATGATTGAGTTTTGTAAATATTAAAATTATTTTGCTTGTGTGCTTGTGCTTGTGTGCTTGTGCTTGTTACCTTTATGTAACTCCACTGGATACTGCAAAACCTCATAACTCCATTCCTGATTCATTCTGGTTAAAACCTAGTTTGAATCATTTCTGTTTGATTGCAAGGTTAAATAACTAGCTGTTTGAATACATTTCATTTTCTTTACTCACAAAACATTATGTATTTCTTTAAACGTTAGTGTTTTGTTCGTTCGAATTTGTCTAGATACATTTGCAAAGATCAATTTTTGTTATTCATTTAGGGGTTTGAAAAAACTGTGTTGTTGTTTTCAATTAGAATAAAGTTCCTGCTATAATAAATAACCAGCCTGGTCTCACAAATTATTTTCATTTTTTATTTGTCAGAAAAGTGAGTAATTCGCACAACTTCATACAATTTAATGTCTCAAAATCAATGTGACATGAGCAAATAATGCTAAAATGTATGAATAATATTGTACAAATTCAAACAAATTAGACATTGCAAAGTTATGAATTGCCTTGAGATTGTGTTGAAATATCTCATCTCAATAATCTGAAGAGTAATCAAGCTCTAAAATAAAATCGTTTTTTTTTTAAATTTTTTTTTTATTGCAATTAGTTCTTTTAATTAAGCTTGAAGTAAATTGGAGCTTTTAGGCAAGCTTAAATAGCCATAGCAATATCACATTATATAACATGAAATTGTGTCACAGTGTAACTATGGCTATACGATACAATGTGTAACCTGTAAGTTGATAAAAATGTAATGCAACACACTCTCTAATGACCCTTCTAACGACATTTAAGCCAGATTTTTGTAAGCATACAAAACCCACAAATTTTGTTTAATTACTTTAAAAATAAACTATTTTTCCATCAATTTGTTTGGAAATACAAGGCCTTCATCTGACAGTGCTAATATAATTCTTAGGTTTCATGTTTGCAGCTAAGTTTAAAGCATGTTTAATGGAGAGCAGAATAGAGAAAGGCCATGCAATGATCAATGATGAGAGGGATCAGTAAATGTCACTAGCCTCAGAACCACAAAGGAGGAATATTTTCCTCAGTTCTTCTGCTCCCGAGGCTTCAAGACACACATTGTAAGTCCTCTTTCTGTGTGTCAGTCAACAATCAATCTCGATATTGGCCTTATCTAGGAATGAGAGCTCACAGAGCTAAACTAAAGCTAAATATAAATCTGCTGCACTCACGATGACTTAATCGACCTTAGGGAGAAGCGTTTCAGCCATGAGATCATCACCGGCTTCAGGCTTTAAAAAACTGAACATCTTAAATCTCCACTCATGGCTGTTTAGTGTAATGCCTGTCAACTTTTGGCCCTTTGTTCTAGAAACACAGTTTATAAATATCTCCTTTCATCCATTAAAAGAGAACCACTGTGACACTATTGCATTTTTATGTGTTAAAAACCACAAGAAAAGATCAGAGTAGTTCTGAATGAAGAGTTTAAAAGCCTAGAGGTTGTTCCCACAAGAAAGCTTTAGTCAATTTATTCTAAGTCATGTTTTTTTTTTTTTTTTGGACTTCTTCTATTTCCCTGTTGATCTTGTTAGTGCTCCTGAAGAGCAGGCAGACTGGGGTTTGGCGAAGGGGTATTAGTTGGAGGTCCTAACCTTTAGCCAGAGATCATTTAGACTGTCCTTCAGCTGAAGAGCAAAACCACCTAGAGTCCTCTGGATTGCTCTCTAAACGAGAAATAAACTCATCTGTCCTTGGCATTTGAATTCCTTCATTGCTGAATTTATGATCACCCAGTTTCTCCTCTCGCTGTCTCTCTCTCTAACTTAAGCTTAAAAGAGATGCGCCCAGAGCACATTTGGTGTGTATGGGCTTTACTAGTACAAATCGCAATTTTTAGAAATATAGAGATTTGAGTTTATTAACTTTATTGTGAGTAATAAATGAGGCTCTATGATATACTTTAACAATATATCTTTAAGTGGCACTGTTTGTTTGCTTCCCCCACAGTCCAAAGATATGCGGTATAGGTGAATTGGATAAGCTAAGCTGCAAAGAAAATAATTAAATTAAATTAAATTAAATTAAATTAAATTAAATTAAATTAAATTAAATTAAATTAAATTAAATTAAATTAAATTAAATTAAATTAAATTAATATTTTTAATTTAATTTAATTTAATTTAATTTAATTTTTAGTTAATTCATTAATGTGTTATTTTATTATTATTATTATTATTATTATTATTATTATTATTATTATTATTGTTATTATTATTATTATTATTATTTTTATTTATTATTTTTTTATTATTATTGAGTTGATAGGGTGGCTCAGCGGTTAGCACTGTCGTCTCACAGCAAGAACGTTGCTTGTTCTAGTCCCTGCTGGGTCAGTTGCCATTTCCGTGTGGAGTTTGCATGTTTTTCCAGTGTTGGCGTGGGTTTCCTCTAGGTGCTCCGTTTTTCCCCACAGTCCAAAGACATGCGCTGTAGGTGAATTGAACAAACTAAATTGGCCTTAGTGTATTTATGTGAATGTGGATGTATGGATGATTCCCAGTACTTGGTTGCGGCAGGAACGACATCCGCTGTGTGAAACGTAAGCTGGACATGTTGGCGCTTCATTCCGCTGTGGTGTCCCCTGATGAAAAAAGGACTAAGCCGAAGGAAAATTAATGATGACTATTATTATTATTTCTTTGATACATACACTTTAGACTAAATTTTTACACAGTAACTTTATTAGAAACGACCTTGTATTAATATTAGCCACTGACTGCAAGTCTTAAGTTGTTTTGCTCGCTTTTATTGCTTTTACAGAAATGTGAATGTTTTGAAAGTTCTTACGGTATCTGGCAGGACTTTAATAAGATGACACATTATTCAAGCTATAATATTCATCTTCACCACAATGTGGTTCTACAGCACATCAGATCAAAGCAGGAATAAATTCATCTTTTTAGTTTGTAAATAGTGTATTAACTGCAATTTGTGAGCGAGAAACTCAGCTGCGTGTGTCAATGCGAGTGTGTGTGCATTTTCTCAAAGACACACTCATGCATTATGGATTTGCAAATGAATAGGCTGTTTGTGTGTATTTATGTGTGTGCGCCTGTGTGTGTCGGGATGCTTGATTTACTGTGCTAAATGAAGAGCGATGAGCGAGGTGTGCAAGGCTTTTTATCAAGGCCACTAGTACTTTGAAGTGTGTCTTATCAACGCAATCCAGTGCTGTGATTGGCTGACACTGATCCATAGTTCAACGGTTCAGTCGTCTCACTGTGAAAATGGATTTCCACTGGCGTTGCATTGCTCCTAGGCAAAAATATGCCTTAAAATGTGTGACATAAGGCAGCATTGAAAGGTAAGATTAAAGAGGCAGAACCTGCACAAAACAAATCATTTATTTAAGCTGTCGCTTCCTGGCTAATTGATGGAAGACTTGGCTTTGAAGAACAGCTCTTGTTGTTTTGTTTTGTTTTTTCTTTTGTTTTTCCTTCATTTCAGAATATCTTCCTTACAATTAAAGAGCTGCCTGTACCGAGATTTCAGATTTATGAAGAAAAGTTGATGAAAATATGTTTTTGTGTGTTTTACTTTGTGTGGAAGTCTATTAAAGCTCATTTCCTTGTCAAGAAAAAAAAATGCTATGCTTTGGTAAATTATATTTATGACATACAAAAGCATAGTGGTGATATGTTAGAGAAAAATCACCCTGGCTAAATAAGCACTGGTCTAAATACACACACACACACACTCAAACACCATCCGCCATCCATACACAATTTCCCCTCCATTACAGCAGTAGTAATGGCTGAAAATGTTGAATCATGGCTCGTGAATATACAGCACAATGTTACATTTCCCCTCTGCATCAGTGCCCTACAAATGACAGCTACATGCATTCATGAAACTGCTTTTATGTAATTATGTGTCCACCTTAGCTGTTTGATGTGTGCTGTTGTATTATGTTGGCTAAACAGAGCGCGACCATGATTATTTATGAACCACTCATATTTAAGATACAGTAATATGAAAATGAAAGTAAAACTCAAAATAAAAATGAGAATTTATTTGATGTCGACTTTATATTTATGTTGAATATTATATTTATGATTTTTTGCGGGCGGGAAGCCGTATCTGAGATTGTCATGATTTAGACAAAAAAAATGTAACTACTGTATGACATCAGATTTATCAGATATAATCTTTATTTTTCACAAATTCGAATTAGATCATTTGAGGAATGTAAAAAACTTATTCAAATTTGCAATTATGCAAGTGAAGTTTTGAAAATTTTGAACAGTTATAAGTTATAATTAAAGCCCACACGGAATCTGTGCATGCAGAAATGCACAGATTTCCACAGATTGTTAACCCATCAAGTCTATTTATTTACTTGTGTAAATGTGTGTAGATTTGTAACTATTCAGTTTTTAAATTAAATTCAATAAAATGATTGACTAATATGCAAATGTTCATGTGATTCATATACAATACAGTTTGTGAAGTAATGTTTTTTGTCTTTAAGTAAAAATATTATATAGGAGACTTGCTTTGTTTACCAAAAAAGTGGATCTAATTACATTTGCATTGTAAAAAATAATAAATCTTATATTAAGATTTTAGTTATAGTGCCGAAATCATTCCGCATAAATCCACAGATTTTGTACAACATTTTCTGCAGAAATAGCAAAAAAGTCCACAGATTCTGTCTGGCTTTAATTTTAATCATAGAACGGTATGATTAAAACACAAAAAGTCACATTGTTTGTAATCATTAAAACTTTCTATTTTATAATTTTAGACACTAAGTTAAAATTCCATCTTTTACTGTTAGATTTTTTACCAGCAATTTAAAATATCTAAGTACCTAACATACAGTATCACAAAGGCAAGTCAATAGGTTGATCGGTAAATAGCAGCCTTAAAGGGACAAGCATTGAGTTCAATGTGCTGAAAGGAACCGTCTGAAAAACACTGACATCATATGCCAAATATACAAACTGCATCAGTGGTTTCTCGGTGGATCTCACCGAATTGAACAAAAGGACACAACATAGGATAGCTGGCAAATGTCATTGTGCCCTCCCAGAATTCAATCAGCAACTTTTGTGACCTTGTCTTAACAAAAACTACATTGTGATAAAGAATTTATAGCAATGCTGACATTCAGAAACCTCTTGACTCTAAGACCGAGTAGCAAAAATCTCATAACCGGCCTCAAAACCTGGACCCAAATGGAAAACGTAATATGGTCTGATAGGTCATCTTTCACACGTTTTCCAACAGCTGGACTGCTTTATGTGTGGAGGAAGCCAAAAGATGCCCACAATTACCAACTGTTACACAAGGTGTGGGATCTATAAAGGCTTTGCCGGCCAACTCTTGGGAGTCCTTTGTTCTGGTAATTGGTTTGCATGGTTGTACAGTATAACAGCGTTGGTCATCGCACAGAACAAGCACCAAATGCTATTCCCATTTTATTAGAGGAAATAATACTCCGCATATAAGTTGAAGAGTGGTTTAAACAATGCAGAGATGCTGTGAAGCACCTTCACGCTGAGCAAAATATAATAGAATATAATGCAGGGTGTTTTCACAGAGCAAAAGATTTGAAATACTGTACAAAAAGGATCGTCTGAATTATATACCATCATTATAGTGATTAAATAGCTGATTATTTGAAGGGAGACCTTTTAAACCAGTGATAAATCGGAGATTAGGTACAGAATGCTAATAGGGGTTAAAGGGAAAATGCCTTCCGATGTTTGGAGCTGATGATCACAATCATGTCGGAAAGGTCCAGCCACCCAGCAGATCTCTGCTAATTTAATCATAATGAGAGCCGCTGATTCTTCGTTCCAAATTAACAAGGGGATTTATATCTTTGTGTCTGACTTAAGCCACCTAATGGATGTCCTAATTAATACAGAGCAATAAAAACAGGGCTGCGATGGGCAGAGAGTAGTAGTCGCTGAGGAAAAAAAGGAGGAAAAAAGGAGAAGAAAAGGAAGATCAAGATTTTGGTCGTTTTCAGTCCTCCATTTTGTGCTTGGATGCAGCTAAATTGCCCTCTGCTGGTGGCTGTTAGTACTGCAGAAGTATTCATAAAATGAACAGTATAGTGCAGTTTTGTGAGGTTCAGTACAATCAAAGCATCCCATTTTTAGAGTGCCTTGGTTTGTGGAGTTAGAGAATCTTCAAACTATCATTCTGACAGTAATAAAAATAGATTATTGTAAGCAGAACTTGTTGATTTCAAATTGAAAACTCCTGTGTTGCTGTAACCCATAATTTGTTTATCTTCACAACTCAAACAAAGACATTTTTTTTGTCCCTTCCTTGAAAGTCTGTTCATCCACGGCTCTAAGTGCAATAAAAAAAATCAATTCCTAAAAGTCATGTGGTTTAATGATGAACAGATATAATTTAACCTTTCGTTTACATATAAACATTGTTCAGTGAACACAGAAGCCTGATATCAGCATGATTCATGAAAACAAATCTCACTCTTTCTTGCAGAAGCAAAATGTGTGTGAGACGCACAAGAAAAATCGTTATTGGATCTTGTGAGTGTACAAGTACATGTTTGGTGTTGGTTATATTATATTATTCATTCATTCATTCATTTTCTTTTCGGCTTAGTCCCTTTATTAATCTGGGGTCGCCACAGCGGAATGAACCGCCAACTTATCCAGCATTTGTTTTACGCAGCGGATGCCCTTCCAGCCACAACCCATCTCTGGGAAACACATCCATACATTGTCATTCACACACATACACTACGGACAATTTAGCTTACCCAATTCACCTGTACCGCATGTCTTTGGACTGTGGGGGAAACCGGAGCACCCGGAGGAAACCCACGCAACCACGGGGAGAACATGCAAAGTCCACACAGAAATGCCAACTGGCCCAGCCAGGGATCGAACCAGCGACCTTCTTGCTGTGAGGCGAACGTGCTAACCACTAGGCCACCGTGGTGCCTTATATTATATTATATTTTATTTTATTTTATTTTATTTTATTTTATTTTATTTTATTTTA
>CAIGQQ010034181.1:4931742-4991665 GCA_903798035.1 Danio albolineatus | reverse complement strand
CTGTGGTATAATATACTTTATAGTTGTAGAAAAGTACAGTATTGTGTCAATTGTTTACATTACTACAGTTGATGTATTAGTAACTATAAAATTACCTCAGCAGATTAGTTCAAAACCTACCTATAGTACGGCTCAAAAACACTACAGTATTTACTATAGATGATGCTATTTTTGAGTTTTCTATAGAGTATTTTTCAAAACAAAAGCAAAAATCACATTTAGAAGATACAAACGATTAAAACTTACACTTTCTAACACTTACACGTTCCACCAATATGAATCAACAATTCTTTGACATGAACAAACTATTGAGAAACATAAACTTCAGATCTTCTGACCAATTAAATGTTCTCTGGTATGTAAAGTGTCTCACCCCTACAAGACATGGTTGAAATTGGTCTCTTGATATGTAGCATTCATACTGAGAAAATGATAAACAGTAGCCTACATAATGTTGATCTAGATATGAAAAATGGCATACTGAAACACTGTGCACAAGTGTAAAATGCATGTTAAATTGGAGAAATGGTCAGTCTGAACATTGAGCTGTGATTTATTGTAACCAAAGGCAGATGCGACGCTGTGCTGAAGTGCTAAAGAAAAGAAAAGATCAGAGCTGGTGCAACAGCTTGCTTGAAATGTATTGTTAGAGATGATGTGCACCTTCTGGCATTTTGTTTTCTATGCTAATACCTCAGAGATTCCCGACGTCTTTGTTTTGTGTTTTGTATGCTATGGGTGCATCTTGTTTTCTGTAATTGCTGATTTTACTCAGTGGGGTTTGTGAGCACTATAAGGCAGTTTTATAAATGTATTATCTGAAAATTGCTCATTGGTTCGAGATTGTATCAGTCGCGAGATTAAGCTCTACTGAAAACAGCGAACATTACATGTTATTTTCATTCCTTTTTATGTTAGATAAAGATCACACCAGGGAGGACATCTGTGGAGAAGTATGTTATTGTCAAGGCTACAGCGGGGAGAAAGAATCTTGAGTTCAGGGATATGACTCTCTTTTAGAGTTTGAAACATCAACTTTGGCTACTAAAAGGTGTTTAACCAAAACGAGGGTTTACTATAGCAAGTTAAAATGAAAAGCATAAAGCTAAAACAGTTTTTTTATTATTAAACCAAGTCTAAAGATTGCACTGCTACAGTCATTTTTGAGTTTAAATGTGTTTGTGTTAGTGATGAAAAAAGCCGGGAGTTTGGACCTATAAAAGCAGTGGCCAAACCCCAAGACATTTGCTTGTTAACCAAGTGGCGAGAGTGTTACAGTGGTACCTTACAGTGGTACTCTTTCCCCCCCCTTGTATTTGTGATACTTGTTTAATTTTGTATTTATAGACTGATATTTCTTTCTCTTCATCTCTGTTTTGTTGTTTCTTTCTTACTTTGGATTTTTGTTTTTTGGACAATTAAAATTTTTCAATTTCAATTTTAATTCTTCACTGTGGACTGTTTTTCACCTGCCTGCACTGTCAATAAAACACTGTGCACTGTAGTGCTATCGAGTACGTCATCCTTTTGTTGTCCTCCCAAAGCCAGTTTTCCCCACCAGAGCGAGCTGAGGCCCGCTCAGACACAGGTCCAATTAATAAAATGATCAACAATGCAAAGTAATGGTGTCATTGCAGTTTGTTTCTTACTACACGTTTTCAAAACAATGTCACCTCTTTTCAAAACTCTACACACAATTCTCAATGCTTCAAAATGTAACACTGCATTCAAAATGCCATAAAAGTATGTCAGAATGAAGCATTCTCATCAAATGGCTAACACGTCTTTCATAATAGTAAATGTTTGGATATACAGTAGCATGTAAACCCTGTTGTTCTAAACCTAAAGCTCTTCGCTCTTTTATAGGCTTATATTTACAATTCTACACAATGTTCTACAGTGAAAGTAACCTGCTGAGAGGAGTAACAGGTACACTGTATGCACCAATGCAATGAAGAAACAGAGAATATTTATTAGGCCAAACATTACTGTTTTACACAGTAGCATACAACAAAACCATTAAAATGCTGTATGTAAAAAGCATCCATTGCCTGGAGAAGCTTTACAAACTTAACATTATATGTTACAGAACCAGGCTAAGAATAATTCCTCTCTTCTTTTCTAAAGGAATTTAGAAATTAGGATCTAGAAAAGGTGAAATACTATAGGTACAAAAATACAAATTGTGGATGGGTGACAAACCAAGTTATTTATTTATTCATTATTAATATTTGTATTTATTTTTTGGACCAGAACAACGCGATGTCTTGTCACCTTTGACCTATTTATAGGCTTATATTACAGTGAAGCAGGGACTGGTTACTGATCAGTTAAGAAATACGTTTTTTCATATTCGAGAATTGTGTGTGTGCGACTGTGTGAATAAGTGTTGCATTTTAATTGGTTATGTTTGGGAAAGGAATGCAGTTTTCTGTTACATTTTTGTGTTGTACATAGAGAGTTTTGTGAAAACTGAGTTCAAGGCTGAGAAATAGAGTCTGGTTTTGGAGATTTGCTGTCTGCTTTTACATTTTGAGTGAGATGTTAGAGAAATAGTGTCACACTGAAAAAAATGTGTGTGTAAACAGTTGGAAAAATTGTATTAGGCCAAACATTACTGTTTTATACAGAATGCAACAAAACCATAAACATATATATATGTAAAAATGTCAAAAATAAATAAATAAATAAATAAATAAATAAATAAACCAGTAAATACAGTAAAAACCACAATTGTACTGTATGTACAGTGTCCATTGTCTGGAGAGACATCTTGCAGGCATAGGGTTGGCCATCATACACTTTACAGAGCCAGGCTGAAAAGAATTACTCTGTTATTTTTAGAGAGGAAATTATGTTTCATAAAAGGTGAATATGTGGTTGGTACAAAACTACAAAGTGGCAAACCAATTATTTTCCTTCTTTTTTTTTTTTTTTTTGGACCAGAACAGCCTTTGACCTGTTTCTGAGCCTATACTACAGTAAAGCAGTGATATAGTGATCAGTTAAGAAATTAGTGTTTCCACATTTGAGCATGTGTGTGTGTGATCTGGAGAATAAATGTAGGTTGGTTGTGTTTGGAAAAAGAATGCAAGATAGTTCTGTTAGATGTTTGTGTTTTAGATAAAGAGTTGTGTGTAGTGCTTTGAAAAAAAAATGTTTTATGCAATGGTTCAAGGCAGAGAAATAGCATATGGTCTTGGAGATTTGCTGTGTAGTTTTGCGCTAAGAGTGAGAGGTTTCCGGAATTGTGTGACATGAAAAGATTTAATGTGTGAGCAGTTGGAAAAAAGTGTAAATCATTAATTAATTATTTATGCTAGAAATCCAATTCATTCATTCATTCATTTGTTTGTTTATTTATTATTCATCATTTATTTATGCTTTGATCATAAAATACTATGAACCCAATATTAAAATTCTTGGAAAATTTTGGATGACAAATATTTTATTTATTTTACGTGTGTGTTGTGTGTTTGCATTTCTCTTTGTTTTTGGTTTTTGGTTTTTTTGTATTGACACATTGAGGTTACTATTGATTTCTGTTTAGCTTCATTTGGTTCAGCCAAAGAATATTTTTTTCAACACACTTGCTTTGAAGATACCCATGTTGTTTTGTCCTTGTAAACATCTTATATCTGACCCTCGGGAGGCTGAGAAGGAGTTGGCCTTTAACATAGGAAAACTCGCTATGCCCGAATATCGATCTTTCTCTGGACTCCTCGACCTTCTTTGCTCTCGACTTTTGTCAGATAACCATTAGAGATCATTCTCTGGATATCAATCCAAACAGTAAGCCTGGTGTAATCTGCACTAAAGAGGAAGGAGCAAGAGGGATAGTATTGTGTCTGTGTGTGAAAAAATCTAAGGCCATGTAGTAACTACAGTACAGAGTGTAACAGACTCCAAGTAATGGCAACCACTCTTTAGATCTCAAACTGCTCAGCGCCGTTATAAATACATTGGCAAATGGAGAGTAAATAAAGCATACTAATATGAGCTACAATGTAAAAAAAATCTGAAATTTACGGTAAATAATTATCTAAAAATTGAATGATAAATTACTGTATTTCTTTAATTTATTTTTATATTTAATCACCTTTTTAAAGTGCATAACTCTTGAGAACACTAAAATAACAATAGTAAGGTCAACAAAAAGCATAAATAATTAAGTATCATGCAGGGATTTCTGGGAAAGTGAATTAAAAAAATTATTGATAACCATGTTACATATTCTTACTGTAGCATTTTGGTCGTTTTTACCATTGAAATCATGAACACTTTGTACAGTGTACTCTAACTCATGATTACAAATGGTCACAATCATTCAATACTCAAAGACCAAAGATGTCTCTTTCGCTATGCTTGTTATCATATTTGTGTTTGATATGGTAACAACCACAGCACAAAATAAGACTAAAAGGAGAAAATTCTGGATTCCACACAATTGAATTGTGTTGGGACAACATGAAGGAATTAAGTTACTGTATTTGTTTTTAAAAATTTAAGTGGATTGAACAGAAAAACAATTATCATTACATGTTTTGCCAGAAAAAAAAACCTCAAGACTTGAGTTATTTCAGCTTATTTTAAATAAGTAGTTTGAACAAACAACAAATGTCATTTTTTGAGTGTATGATGATATCTCTAACTGTGCTTTGTCCACTCAATTCTCTTACGTGTCTTCCTCAACTTACATTTCTTTACATTTATTTGTGATTTCACTACCTTTTGTTGTGGCTGTGATCTTTAGGACCTCTGCGTTGCCTCTTTTTGGTAATCAGAAAACTGTAACACACAAAAACAGCACACCTGACCACTTATGAAAACAACAGTATTTAAAGAAAATACATAATTTAGGATTAGATCCCTACTGTTAAGCAAACTGCTGACCCACAAAGTGTAATTACTCCAGACTTGCTGATATTTACCTTGTTTAGACCAATCTCTTTGCATAGACCAGCGAAGCTCTCAGGGCATTTGAAAGCGTTGAATTTGTTCATGATCATGAGAATAACAAAAAATGTGTTTTTGTCCAATGAAATAAAGAAAGCCAAACAGTGTGAGTCATGCCGGCTTCCTAAAAGGTTAACACTAGACGAGTAATATAAGCATCACTGAAGTGAATAGCCTGTTGGTAAAGCATATACTGTATTGTTAGTTACATTGGACACATTTATGTAATGAAAAGTAGTAAAGTTTACTGGTGCTACTGAAGCAACATCACATAATTTAGCTATTTCAGCACAAATTAGATTAAATAAAGTGTTTAACAGAACAAGAAACAGTTTCAGTTAAATATATCATTAAAAAAATATCTAATATTACTAGACAAGCTTCCCTTAGTTAAAAAGGAAGTGAACCAATGGAGAACAAGAATAAACTCTTAAAGCAACAATGTGCTTCTTAAACTAATCTTGAAAATCAAAAAAGGGAAACAGTAGATTATTTCTAAGAAGCAAAATAACATCTATATTCAATGGAAAGGGGAGATTTTGAGTGAAAAACAACACGAGCAAAATAACCCTGTTACAATAGCTTGAGCGTTTAAGAAATTGATTGGTATCTGAGGAGACAAGCAGAGAAATAAATGAATATTTAGCAGTTGTTTGTTCATACGTCGAGTCTGACAGTTGTGAAGGGTCAGCTTTTAACATATCCAGAAGCACCTCCTCAAGGGGCAGCATTTATGGTGCTCTTCCAGCCTGGGATAACAGGCTTTCCTCTGTGCAAGAACATGCTGACCTTGCCCTGAGATATTTTTCTTTCCACTTCTCATCTCCAGGGCCTGTTCATGTGCACTGATTATATGGCCAGGGTGTAGTACATTAATGGAAGGTCCCCTGCTTCTCATCAGGAGCTGTGCTTATTAATATGCACCTCTGAATTCTTAATGGTCCACATCTGTAGCCAGGTAATGTGCGAAGTGGTGTGTACTTGAAGTCAGTATGAAATCAAAACGGACTCTTCTTATTTTTATGTGTATATTGTAGTATATTTGTAGTATATTATAGTATATTATTAATAAGTATATATAATATGTATTTATACTTTGTATAATTGTATAATTATATTGTTATGAATAATGGACCTGTTAACTACTTTCTTTAAAAAAATAATAATAATAATAAACCTTCCCACTTCTCTCGATATGACTTTTCTTCACTTCTGGTCACATGGAATACCTTTAGGGTAGGGCTATCAGTGCGGGTCTTATTTCTTCCATGTCTTACTGCATTTTGTTAACAACGCACAAGTGTCAGTGATCTAATCAATTCCCGAAGGACACATTCATGCACCACCCTTTTTTTCCTAATTTCAGGGTCATTCCAATTGAATGTACATTGCAATCTTAACTGCTGTTTCATGATGATTTTTATTTTCTTTTTTATTTACTTACCTCCTGAAATGAAAACTGAGAATGTATCATCTATTTTTATTGAAACAATTTTGAAACATTGTAAATTATCTTTGAAAAAACTAAATTAAGTTTATTGTTCTTTCTTTATTGGTTTCATCTTGTTATAAATTAGTGTTTTTGTTTGCTAATTAACTAAAGATTAAAGTTCCTTTTGTCATTGTCATGGGAGAAATAAATTTAGACTTGTTCTCTTTTTTAGGATTTATCAATTTCAAAATGAATTCTGAATAAATGTGAATTATTTAATACCTTTTTAAAACAAGAAAACAGTGACAATCTGAATAATAAATAAAAACAAGAAAACTGAAACAATTTTGTAAAAATTGATTAATTATTTTGATAGTCAACAAAGTTAACAATATTTTAATTTAAAAATATCTATAATTTTTTGCTATTAATTAATATTTAAATTAAAATTGAATTAATTTAAAATAAAAATTTATTACATTGTCAGTTTTAGGATTTTTTGTAGCTGTAACCAGAATGTCGCTTGATAACGGAGTGAAGATCCACTTGCAGCTTTATTTAACAGAGAATGGTCAGGCAGCCAACAGTCAACAGGTTCAAATGTAATCATGAGGGTGATCAAATAGCAAAGTCGTGGTCATAGGCAGAGGTTGGTGCAGGCGGCAAACAGGATAAACAAAGAAACAAGGCAAGGGTCAAAAGCATGGCAAGACTAGACAAGATAATGCTTAGAAATGTTACAGCAAACAGTGAACAAGACTCAGCCAAGTGTGTAAGAATGTGCGGTGTATAAATAGTCCAAGTAATGAGTCAATCATGAGCTTCAGCTGTGTGTGTGTGTGTGTGCGTGCGTGCGTGCGTGCGTGTGTGTCAGTGTCTGAATGAATGTCAGCTGTGGCAGGAGGGATGTGTGCAAATACTTCTGGGAGTTGAAGTTCATATCAGTGGCACATGTACTTCAACTCCCAGAACTTCAACTTCACCGATCTGCGTAAGCTAGATCGCTGGTGATCGTGACAGTAGCATTGTTGTAAAAAATTGCTTATGAAGTAAATTTATCACATTTTAACAATGTTTTGTATTGATTGATTGATTGGTTAAGTTAGTTAGTTAGTTAGTTAGTTAGTTAGTTAGTTAGTTAGGCTTAAAAAAAGAGTTATTCCTAAAAAATCCATTTTCTTTCTTGCTTGTTGTGTTTGTCTTTTCTCATGTTTCTAGCTTAATGATCATGCATAAAGTTGATGAAGCATTGAAATGATGCATTTAGAAAATGCACTTGATTCATGTGAGGAACTAATGATGCCTCGTTGAAACCCTAATCTAAGTTATAATCGTGTCTTTTAAAGGATATGTGGATCATTAGGACTTTGAATAGGACTGTCATTATGAAAAACAGACCTGCATTTAGAAGCAATGAAAAGGGTGATTTAGATGTATATAAATATCCTTACAGAGCTATAGGGTAATGAATCGAGGTTGGCAAGATGAATGCATGACTTCCTAATGGCATAACGACAGTAATTGGATGCATATTGTCAGTCCTTATAATTACTACATCATATACAGAAGCCCATTAGAGGGAAATTGTCTGTAAGGTCACATTACAAGCAGCAACGCAGAGACAAACATATTTGCAAACAAGTAGGGAAGGCACTTCTCTCTGTTTACAGATAATCAGTTCCAACAAGCAGCACATGTTGCCTCGTGTTTCTCTCATTTTCACCTGGGATTCCCATCAGTTTCTTTCTAATTACCTCAAGGAATCTGTCAGTCTCCTCTAATTATGGCTTTGTTCTCCCTTTTTACCACAGAAGGGGCATCAAAACAACCAATAAATCTTCACCCGCAGAAAATAAATTTGCACCCGCTATTCAGAAGCACTAATCTCTTAATTATGCTGTTTTTCATTAAGAGAACATCTACATGTCAACAAAGTGTTTCTAAACAGTTCTCTTGCACATTTTTGAAAAAAAAAAAAAAAACTTGTGCAGACAGCAACTTTGTTGGCCAAAATCACTGTATTATGCATGTCAGGCCAGTAGATGGCGATGCAACTTTGTAATATATTTGTGTTAAACTTTAAAACAATAGAAGGTGACTGTCAGTGATTTTGGGTAAATTCAGAGGTTATGTTTGCTTATAGTACTGTAGTACACTTACAAAAGAATCAGAGAATCATTTAATTCATATTAAATGAAATAATTGTGACATTTGAATAAAATATATGGATCTGACATATTAAACTAAACTGAAAAACAATAGTGTATTTACCAGTATAACCCACCGTTCTACTGCACCCAACGCGGTCTGGGCTGGGATCGAACCGGCAATTCTTTGTAGGGGAGTCAGTTGGTCTAACAAGAAGGCTAAATACCATGGCCTCTCTGTCAGCACCTTTAGAGGTAAGATAAGTGAGGTTTACCTGCATAGCACTTTGCTAGCTGGACTAAATTACACTAACCACTATAAACCTTACTCCCATCCCGGACTGGCCCCTACGTATTACCCTCCGGTCTTACTGCACCAAACCTACTCTGAGCTGGGATCAAACCGGTGATTCTTTGTATGGGAGTCGTTGCTCTAACAAGGAGGCTAAAGACCATGGCCTCTAGCATCTGTCGAGCACCTTAAGAAGTCAGAGGAGTGAGGTTTACCTGCATAGCACTTTGCTAGCTGGCCTCCGTTACACCCCTAAATATTTTTGTTTGACTCTTTTGATAAATATGACCTTTGTCTTCATTAAACATGCTTCTTTCTACTATTGTAGGGCTATACTTTAAATTTAAAAGTTGATTATATCCGATTCATGCATGTATTGACATTTCTGCCTAAAACAGTGGTGCATGCAGAGCAGTTCTACCATGTAATACATGTGCTATGAGTAACACAGTGCGAACAAATCACGTCATCTGCGTATACATGGGCTTATTACAAGTTAAGAATAACAATTTCATGCATTTAGTGCCATTCCTTCTTAAATCAGTGGTGCATGCAGATCCCGGCAGATCAGCTCTGCCATGTAATGCGTCCATCAGGAAAGTTGACTATATAAGACAGTGGGACAAATGTCATCTGCATTTACATGGGCCTATTAAATGATTTATTTAGGCTACATTTTATGGAAAAAATACAAACCAAACTGTTTGATTAATACAACTTAAATACATGTACTGTAATAACAGTAATAGACTAATAACATGTAATAACATATCCACCCCATTATCTGCATTACGTTCATATGTCTCTTTATGTCATTCTTTAGACAATCTTTGCATCAAATATACTCTCAATGCTAAAAATCAATCAAATGATTTAAAAATATTATTATTATTATGTATATATATATACATTTACCACATTCTTACCCTGTTATTTGCTGGTTTATTTCATTATTTGGATTCTGTTTATGTCTTACCTGCTTTCTGAAAGCACTCCTCACCAGACTCGAACCGGGTCATCCTCCGACTAAGCTGGCGAGCTAATGGGTCAAACTGGTTGCCGCGGGAAAGTCGTCCACACGAGGCGAGCGGTCGGCTGGTAAGCGCGAAAAGAAACGGCATCACACCGCCGTAGCGTTCGTATAAAAAAATGAAATGCAGCCCTACGTACCTCGGACCACGTAATGTGCGGTCTCCCGAAACGTTTGTGAGACTACGTTTTCACAATGAGCCTGGGTTGCAAATTCAACAAACGGACCATCAAAATAAAGTGTGACCATAATAATAACTTTGAAACTTGTGGGCAGTTTCAGCTTTTTCAGCACCCCAAAACATCCTTGTAAAATAAATTAATGACCAAAACACATAACGTGTTTGGTAACACTTTATTGTGATGGTCCATTAGTGTATTAGCAGACTGTCAGCTTGATATCAGTTGAAACTGCTCCTTTAAAAGACATTTAACTGAATATAAGAAACTTTGAATGCACGTCAACTTACATTAACCCTAACCCTAAACAGTCTACTTATAATCTAATGACAATTGGTTGGCATGTAGATGCAATGTAACTTAAATTCAACAAACGGACCATCAAAATAAAGTGTAACCAAATGTTTTCATTTTTTAGTTGAAAAAAAATTGTTGCATAAACTAAATGTAACTTTAGAGTCATTGTTACGAACCCTTTTTTTACAAAAACACAAAATAATTAATCCATCAAGGGAACGCAACATAAGGAGTAGACATGAATTAAATTATCCATCTAGTAAATTTATTACAACATCACAAATCAAGTCAAAATCATGTGTAACAACTAAGCAAGAATGAACAAAGAATCAAAACTCACGTTCTCCAACAAATATACAACACTAACATAAGACTAACAACTCAACAATTAACAAAGCATAATAAACTAAGACTTAAGGACAAAACAACAACAAGAAACTAAAGAAAATAAATGAAGCTTTATGGCTGGCAATGAAGTCTCCTCTCCCTGCTCAATATCAGTCCATATTTATAGCCAATTTGCAAATAGCGCAACTCGGCGGACCACACTAGGAAACAAATAGTGAGTGACGTCATGACACACAAGCACAAACAGGCAGTAGCCGTAACAGTCATACAGTAAACAAAAGCTAGAAGTTCTTCTTCTCCTACTTTTATCCTCAACTGGAAAATGGTAAATTCAGGCTTTCTGCAGATGAGCAAGAGTTTTTAGATACAGTCATTTTCTACATGAAGTCACCTGTACACTACTTGCTTTTTGATGTATATAACACAGAGCACATATAGTATTCAGTATGGGTGGCATTTGAGGATATTATAGGAGTTAATGAGCAGAAAGTGGGATGTGTGCTATGTAACAAATGCATCCTCCGCTATATATGCAGCCCATTTCTTGCTGTCGAAGAAACTCAAGCTGTGTTGGTTGGCTCCAGACCACAGGGGCACACAAACACACACACACACCACCCGGCTGCTTCAGTCAAGGCCATCAGATAAGCTTAACGATAGTAGAGGGCTAATGCTGGCGAATGAGAGGAGTGCACAGAGGGACTGCTATGGTAATATAATGAGACACTCAGTGCGATCATCCATTCCTTAAGTGGATGGTTATGTATTTTGTTTTCCAAAACAATTCAGAATATACTAGCTCAGGGTTGTTTCTGTTAAAAAAAGAAGTTAAAATAGCTAGCTCAAATACTTTAGAATACAAATGATTGGATTTAATTTAATTTAATTGAATGTTGTTTGAAATTCAGTTTATTCATGTGATTCAAATCATTACACCAGTCTTCAGTGTCACATGATCCTTCAGCAATGATTATAGTAAGTTATGATCAGTTTTTTTTGGTACAGAATCACTAATAATGATTCTTACAATGACCAGTGCTGAAAAGATTTGTTTTTGCTTTGTAGTATAGTGGAAACTGTGACACATTTTGCTTTAAAAAGTCTTTAATAAAAAAATAATTAGATTGTAAATACTTTTATAGACCACTTGAACAGTGCAAAAATGCTTTTCTTACTTAGATTTTGTTGTCTTGTATCTACTCCAAATAACTAAAGATTAGACAAGCAAACATTTCTCTTATTGTCTTGTATTAAGAAATAATTTGTCAAAATTAAGTACGTTTTTCCTTTAAAAAAGCTAAATAATCTCCCAATGGGCCTAGCAAAATAGCCCTATGTCAAAATGAAAAACAAGATTTGATTTTTCCTACACCATTGGCAGATTATTTTGTCCGTTTTAAACTCACTTAATTTTGGAATATTATTTCTGAAAACGAGACAAAATTATTTGATTGTCTTATAAAATGCTTCTTGGTTTAAGAGTTTTAGATATTTGTACTAGAAACAAGACAAAAAAGTGTTTAGTTTGTCTGGATTCATTGGATTTTGACTGGATTCATTGGATTTTGTTGGGGTTTCAATAAATTGTTAATATTTGTTTAATCTACAAGGGTATGCAAACATTTAAATATAATTAAAATATCAAAAAGGTGCCATGAGACGTTTTCCGACATGTTTATATTACTTATAATTAGGCCCACACGGAATCTGCACGCGCAGAATTCTGCAGATTTCCGCAGATTTTTAGCCCATCATTGAATAAATATTCATTTACAAAAGTAAATAAACAGAATCATTTTTCAAATTAATTTTAGTAATATTATTGACTATTATGAAAATATTCATATGATTTATTTACAATATAGTTTGCAAAGTAATTATTTCTGTCTTTTAGTAGATATTTTATACGAGAGGCTTGCTTTGTTTACCAAATAAAGTGGATCTAATTGGATTGGCATTGTAAACATTAAATAAAAGTTAAAAAGGTATTACGTTTTAATTCTTATATTAAGGTTTTAGTTATGATACTCCCAAAATCATTCCGCATAAATCTGCAGATTTTTTTTTTTAATGGCGCACAAATAGCAAAAAATGTCCGCAGATTCCGTCTGGCCCTACTTATAATTAATCACAATGTACCAATGTTATAAACACATGAGTAGTGTTAAGACTATCTGGTTGAATAACTCAGATTTCAGGACAACAAATAAATCCTCTAAGTGACTATTTTATTATATAAAACTGTGAGTATCTAATAAATCAGAGGAGAAAGATAGATAATTTTAAACTGGTCATTTCTTTCATAGATATGTAAATATTTTCTGTATATTTTTAATAGAAAAATTATTTGGTAAAAATAATTGTGTCCCCCAAAGATTTGAAACTCTGTATTACCTTGCAGAATTTCTTTCAGATGAATCCAGCTGATTCACTGATACACACTGAGAGGTTTTCTAAAGATTCAATTCAAGATATGCAAAATAAGCAACATTTGTTTTATTCCCCTCATTCAAAGGTGTTTTCATTCTCCTCAAGCAGATGAGGGATAAGAGGCAGAAGAGAGAATGAATTTTAAAATAAAAGGGACAAAAAAAAGAAAGAAAGGCAGGCGAGGGAGAAAGCGGCAGACCGGGGAAATCCAGGCTTGCTAATGAAGATGACATCTTGAGAGCTTGGTAGTGTTGCTACATCGAGAGCAGCCATTGGAGGATAATATCCTGCTGCGTACACACATAATTTATTACTGCAATATACTCACCACTCAAATGAGTTCCAATGGAACTCATTAGCTACTTTGATGAAGATCGGCCAAGACAATAAAGAAACAGAGAGTGCAGGCAAAATAAATGAAAAAGAAAGTGAATACAAAAGGCGGAGACATGTTTGTGTGGAGGTTTATTGAGCTCTTTATACTTCTAATTGGATGAATTAGATTTATATTTTGTGTGTGTGCATTTGCGTGCATGTGTGTGTGTGTGTGTGTGTGAAACTAAACATTATAGCTCTAATATATGGACAGAAGATGACGCAAGAGGCTCATTACAAAGATCTGAGGTTTTGTCTGTAAAACTTTGCTGTGGTTTCTTTTGAAAAGCATTAGGATATGTAGTCCTCACGGGGCATTGGTAATATTCTTTCAGCCAGTTTATTTAAATGAACCAGTTTTGAAAATGGTTCGTTGGTTTTTTTACGTCATCACAAAATGACGCCATTCACAATGACGTTAATTCTATCATGCATTAATATACACTCAGATGCATTAAAGTGAGGTCAGTAATCAAAACTTCAGTAACAAAGCACACTGTAAATTTCCTAACACTTAAATTGAAGGGGGGGGTTATAAGAATGTCATGGCACCTTTATAATTATGACATGACCCTTTTCATGAATATGAGATTTTATGCATGCTTAAAATTTTATTAAATGGCATCAGCTCAGTAAATACAAAGGTGACATTGTTTGAGATGTCTTTGTTACAGGCCATTATAATTGTGTCATGAATATTTTCACTTAATCACTTTTTTAAATGGAACAAAATGAATTTGTTTTTACATTTCTCAGTAAAATGTCAATACTCTGTCAAATCATTTAAAAACAGCATCATTATTATTTACTGACATGTAAAGACGAATTCAATTGTACCACTAGTTGAGGTCAAGAAAACATTGTAGAAGCTGTTATTCTTGACACAAATTCTTGACACAGTTATAATGTCTTCATGACAGTCATGTTTATGACATATTTATGACAAGGTGTCTTGGTAATGTCAAGTTGTCATGACAAAATCATTTATATTGACATAACCGAGCAAATTAAACTTAATGACAAAGATAAAATCTCATTCATACAGTATACATAAACACCCCCTTTAGTAAAGTGTTGCCTTCAAATTTATTGACATTTTTTAAATTGTTGCATGTTTTAATGTAATTAGTTACTTAATAAACCCACTATTTACCATGATTTGCGTTCTCATTCAAGTCATTGGTTTCCTCTTATCTTATACAGTAGGTCCAACACAGGATCAGTTGTCTTTTATTTTAAACATTTATTTTCTGTTATTAATATTTTGATTGTTTTTCCAATAAAAAAAATGTATGTCTTCAAGCGCCAAATATTCAACATAGAAATTAAATAAAATGTAATTTAATTCCCTGTGACCTGTAGGTAAGTTTCAACAAAACATGCATAAAACATTCTGATTTGTGCATGTTTTACATTTAACAACATCATGACTGTTCATACGAGGCTCCAGGTGTTTTTTGCACTTCAAATACAGCTGTTCACACATATTTTTTCTTCTTCACTTCTATCTGCTTGGTTTCGTGGTCTTGTTATACATAGTGTTCTACAAATCCTCCAGCCGAGAGAACTGTTTGAGAACTGCTCTTTAATGTTTGATCGCAGTGTTAGTACCGCATGTTCTTACCCAATGTCCAGAATCCATCTTGCCATCCCTGCTTTTCTTCTTTGACTAGACCTGACACATGAACAGATTAGGAAACTGTCCATACAAAATCAAAACTTTGACCAAAACTTTGGGGGTACCATAGCTGAGTTTCCTATATATAAACTTTTCTCACCCTCAGCAGTTTCCCTTGTGGACACACCTAAAATAGGATGCAGGGGCAATATACCACCATCTAAAAATGTTTGCAGGAAAATATTTTTGCCATGCTAATTCCATGTCATCGCTTATCTCCTGGGAGAGCACTGGTGGCGGGTGCAGCGGGCATCAGCTGCTCAGCAGAGGCATTAAAAGATTTTCCCTCTGGCTGCTTTAACTGTTTGTCACTTGACATTTTTGTACCCTACAGTTTGTTAGACGAAGCATATTAATTAGAAATTTCACCCCAGCCGTAATTGACGTTGCCAATTCTTTGTACCGAAAAGTCAATCTAAATTAACAGCTACAGAAGGGGCGATGAATTGATGTTGAATTAGAAGCTGGCAGCAAAGCACTGAAATGGAGAGAGGAGTTTGAGGAAAGCCGAGCTGCTTAGTAAACATCACTCAGGCTTGGCTTGCGGTTTTTATTCTTGACGTCCAGCAATGGTCAAGGACAGCCTTTTGCCACAGGGTAAAGTTAGTTCGTCCTGGGTAAGAAATCAAATCTCATTGTATTTAGGAGAAGATTTTTACCGTGCCTTTAGTCCCTCAGGAGTTAAAACTTTGTGAATATCACATACTAGCCACTGTTTCCATCCAAAGATATGAAATAGACTTACATGTAACATGCACAAAAACAATTAGCAAATTAAGCACTGTTTCTATCCAATGAGTCAAAGAGAACAAAATCATCACTTCTTGAAGAAAAATGGAATTTGTTGTGGTAGAAGCCACTGTGGGTCTTTTTTTTCTTATATAATTAATTACTTGCTCCTTTTAGTGGCTTTTGTAGGTGCGAGACTGCTCTTTGGGAGAGCAGCCGCTCATTACAGTTCTGGGAGGTAATAATGCTAAATCACTTCAATGATGGGCTAAAGTATTTTAGAATTACAAAAAACAACATTTCTGATGTTGCGCGATGTGGTCTGTCTGCTGGTTTGTCCATTAATGGCATCCCATCGTACCCATTTTTGTAATCACCCACATTATCTGTTTAAAAAAAAAAATCACATATCTATTTTGATGCACATGTTGGAATTTATTGGTAAATATGTTCCTTTCATACAGTAAAAAGTAAAAAATAAAGTTAACTCAACTTAAAACTGAGGCACCTTGTTGCACAGATTTTTTGAGTTGACTCAACTTTTTAGTTGAGTCAAGTACTTCACTTGACTCAATTTACGTTGAGTCAACTAAACATTACCTGCAGCAAGTTGCGTTGAGTTGAGTCAATTTTTTACAGTGTAGCGTATACACATTTTCTTAAAATAGCGCCTTACTCAGTTGTGTGCATACGTGTGTTTTTTAATGTGCATTTCCAAAAATTATGCATATCTTGGTTGTTTTCCTACTACTGTGGTTGTGCACATACATTTTGTTTGTTTTTTGTGTGTGCACATTTTCAAAATGTATGCATATCTTAGCATTACCTTTGAGTATTTTGTATGCAATTTTCCAAAATGCCTATAGGTGGATGGAAGCATAGCTACTGTAGCCCTTAGCATCTTTGTGCTGGAGAGAAATTTCAACTAAGCTCTGATAAAAGAAAACATATAGAACAAGAAGTGTGATATCCATCCCATCAGCTCATGTCCTGTCTGTATCTGTGTCCAGATTAAGGCAAATATGGGGCACTCTCTGTTTCTTAATGCCACATATGTCATTTGAGGTTTCAGTAAACCATTGGTGCAGACAATTGACTGCATAGCAGTAAGTATAGGCCTGAAGCATAAGCATGCATATAAGAAATATAGTCACAGCTTGGGGGACAAATGCTACAGTGCATCTGAGATGTGATCATTTTGATTATGGTTCACTGACATAATGAGAAAAGTGATACAAATCACTTACTTTTATAGTCACACCAAAGTGTCACACAGAGTTCATGCATACATATCTTAAGCTCTTTCATACACCCAGTGCAATAAGGCGCAAGACGTGTTTGGCGCGATTTGTTGCTATTTTCAGACCAGCACAAGCCTAATTTTTATGTTTTGTACCACGTTGTTTAAATTGCAAATACATTTGCACCACTTTTATGGACTCATGGGCATGCTGGTCCAAAATAAAGGCGTGTTAGGGTGCAATGTTGGCACGTTGAAAAACTGAACTAGACTATACCCGCACCATTGACCAACAAAAAGCAGGTCTAAATCAAGCGCACAGCGTATTAGTTATGCACCTATGTGGGTTCAAACACTTACACATTGCTTAATACACAAAGGATGTACAGTAATACACAAATACAGTATCTTTGCATATGAAAAAAAAATAAAGGATTAAAATATTACAAAAGATACAATTTTTTTCACATAAATATAAAAACCACTGCCTCCATGCCTCATCTCTTTATTAATTTGCTGGAAATTAGAACTGAATTCAGAAATAGTTTTGAAACAAAACTTTGCATGTTTGTACTGTATGTTGGCTAATAAATGTCTTCAGTGGAGTGCGTACAACACCGTTTCCTTATCCATGAAAGTAAAGGAGTAAAAGTAAAGAGAAAGAGAAAGTAAAGAGGCCGAATGAAGGAGGCTTGTTCTTTATCCTGTTTTCTCGCTAGTGAATTGTTTAGTTTTTCCTCTTACAAAGTCCACCATGTAAATAGCAAATGCACCATGGCTTGACGCAACTGACTTCGAAAGGGAATGTGAGATGAGACTCTGTTTGGTTTAATGCATGTTATGCTCAAAACACACCCAGAACTCATGAAGAGAATAAGCAGAACCTTGTTAGAGCATGCGCCAGGGCGCAAAGCGTATTTTTCCATCCTTAAAATAACAAAAGTCATTTCGAACTTAGACTTAATGCTTTTGCGCCATATTCTTTAGACTTTGCAACTAGATAATTAAAATAGAGCCCCTTGTTTCTCATTTTAATACCCGGGAACAGCTGACATAGTTTGAAATACATAGCTGAAATACATAGTTTAGCATTGAAGTTTTTAACAATTTTTAAGCATTTTTAATCAGCATTGACTTAAAAGGCCAATAATTGTTTTAATATTTCACTATTTAGATGTTTTCATGTATATATGATGAAATTATTATGTATTAAATAGGCTGACACTTTCATTTTAGACAGCTGACTACTGGCTCTAATGTTGACTAGTGACTCTTTTATTTGTGGATTTGAATGATAGATTAAAATATGCATCGGTACAAGCCAATATCAAATATATACTGCATTCTTGTATTTTATGATATTATATTTTATCTTATTCGAAAGAAATACTTTTATTCCTTAGCAAGGATGCATAATATAAAACAGTTAAACATTTAACATCTTGCAGCCTTGAATAGCACATCATTATAATTTCTAAAGTATTAAGTGGCACTGAAAACTGTAGTAAGGACTGCTGCAAATTTAGCTTTTCTATCACGGAAATCAATTACATTTAAAAAATTAAAAACAAATATCACAATATCACTGTTTCACTGTATTTTAAATTAAATTAATCCAGCCTTTGCTGAGCTCAAAATAACTCAAAAATATCTCTGTCCCCAAACTTTTGAAAGGTTCATATACTGCACATATATGGCCATATCTTTGGTCATGTCTCATCTTGCCTAGAGCACAAATGCAGCGAGGGCTGCCAAAACAAATGTGTGCATCAAGTCCCTGTACATCACACTGCTTTTAATACATTATACTTTTGTCCGAGGTTTGAACAGAGAAACCGGTAACATCATCCCATGCTGCCATCTTTCAAAATTATCCCTGTCATTGAAATGCATTAGTGAAATGGATTTTGCTAAATTAGAAATGCATTTTAATAAAGACTAATGAGGACTTCAGAGAGTTTCGAGTAGCAGGAGGAATGAGGAACTACCTGCAGACTTTCGTTTACAATACAATTAATGTGCATCTAATTGTCGCTTCGTTTTAGGAGGGGGGAAATGTCACACTCTTTGGCACTGTCCCTGGTTTTCTCTGTCGCTCATAATGGGCAAAAGTGATTAACGCATTTTAGCCTTGCCGGAGACACACAGACCCATCGGCGGTGTGTTTCACTGTAATTTCATTGTTAATTACATCTCATGGGAGGAGCGGGTGGAGGAAAGAAGCTTGCAAATGCTGAGGGCAGTGTGTGCCAGTGCATTCGTGTGTGTTTAGCGGAGGACGTTGCTAAACTGGCACACTTACACACTAGTCTGCTTTCGGTGTGAGTCTCCTCAGTAACAAGCTCCCCTTCTGTGCCGCTCATATATCCTCAAGCCATACTGCGATTCCTCATTCCCTTGCCCCACTTTTTAGGACACACACACACTTTCACTTATCAGGCTCATCACGGAAAACTCTCTGCTCTCTGATTTATCTCAGCACTCGAATGGATCGGTAATCTGTAAACACTCCCGACTTTATAGTGGCGGTGGGAGTGCTGGGAGTTTATTGTCTATCATTTAAAAAGAACTAGAAGAGATGTGTAAGTGTGCAGAGTTATGGATCATCAGCCAAGTGGATTTCGCTTTCAGGTTACAGGGAATAACAGATTGGAGAAAGATTACTGGAGAGTCATTAAAGCTGACATATTTGAAATCCTTTTCTCTTTCTAACTTATTTTTGGTGATCCAATCACAAGTAATCTAGTGAAATACATTTCCACCTGATTTTAACATGGATCCAAGTACTTGTGTTCTCACATGCTCAATGCATTTAGATCTCACTTACATCTGTATTTAAGTGTAACACTTTAGTTTATGGGCATGTTCTCCCTGTGGTTGTGTGGGTTTCCTCCGGGTGCTCCGGTTTCCCCCACAGTCCAAAGACTTGCGATACAGGTGAATTGGGTAAGCTAAATAGTCCATAGTGCATGTGTGTGAATGAGAATGTATGGATGTGTTTCCCACAGATGGGTTGTGGCTGGAAGGGCATCCGCTGCGTAAAACAAATGCCGGTTAAGTTGGCGGTTCATTCCACTGTGGCGACCCCGGATTAATAAAGGGACTAAGCCGAAAAGAAAATGAATGAATGACTTTAGTTTATGAATCAGTTAGTGGTTCATCGTATGCCTATTAAGATTTATTCATTCATTTTCTTTTCGGCTAATTCCTTTTATGAACCGCCAACTTATCCAGCATATGTTTTTTCGCAGCGGATGCCCTTCCAGCTGCAACCCATCTCTGGGAAACATCCACATTCATTCACACACATACACCATGGACAATTTAGCCCATCCAATTCACTTATACCACATGTCTTTGGACTTGTGGGGAAAACCAGAGCACCCAGAGGAAACCCATGCAACCACAGGGAGAACATGCAAACTCCACACAGACATGCCAACTGACCCAGCCAAGGCTGGAACCAGCAACCTTCTTGCTGTGAGGCGATCGTGCTACCCACTACGCCACTGTGGCGCCCTTGCCAATTAAGATACTATAAATATACTATAAAGATTATGCATAATCTTATTCTGTCAATACCTAAACATACAGCAACTGCTACCTTAATAACTAATGAGTTGTTGAGTTTATTAAAGCAAGAGTCATGCTTAAGCGTGTATTTATAGTGAAAATTGTAGGTGCCTACTTTAGTATCTTCTATGGTACCTATATTTAAGAAACATTAATACTTTTTTGTTTTTTAGAATAAAACGTATTTTAATTCTAAATTCTAAATGGGGTGTAAAGTGCAAAGTGTACATTAAGACTTTCAGAATGTACATTTATGGCCAGTGGTAAAAGTAACATTTCTTTTGGGTTTAAAAAAATCTACAGGAAAGAAATTATAACAAGTTTTGAGCACCGTTTTGGTGTGAACGCAAGGCTATTTTGGATAATGTAAATGACGCAAAACTTGTCATAAGGGTACATTTTTTGAAATTGAGATATATACATCACATGAAAGCTAAATATAAGCTTTCTAATGGTGTATGGTTTGTTAGAATAGTACAATATTTGTCCAAGATACAACTCTTATATTGCGGAGACCACCTTTAAAGTTGTCTAAATCAAATCGTATGCATAGTACTAATCACTCACTCACTCACTCACTCACTTTCCTTTGGTTAACTCACAGCAGAATGAACTGTCAATTACTCTCACTGTGAGTCACTGTGGTACATAAAATCCAAGCTTTAACTTTGATCTACAAGAAAACATGTTGCTAATTCTAAGGTTTGATAACCTAAGGCAAGGATTAATTGAAAATACCTGAAGATCAAGTATTAACCTCAAAGAATCAATTCTGTGAGATTGTAAATTATTAAGTACTGTAAATGCTATATTTATAATTTATTTAGAAATGTTTATTTTTGATTGGATGTCCCAGAAAATCGCAGACTTTTCCAGTGGTCCTAGACTCTTGGACTGTGGTACTAAAGGCAGTTTCAGCACTTGCATGTATAATTTGTGAGCAATTTCCATTTGAAGATGGGGTCACTGCCAGAGTTGCAGAAAACAGACAGAGAGCAATGGAAAGCCAATGTGTTTCATCTGACATCTAGACCTGGCTGGTATCAAGCAGGGCCAGAGAGCTGGACATCCCAGGGGTGCACCGACCCATGACTGAACCCTCTGGGCTGCTTTTCTGCATGACCACCAACACATTCCTCTCACATCAGCTCAGGGCAACAACAACACGGCACAACACGACCCCAGACTGCGCACCAGCTCTGGACATGTGAGGAAATCCTGAACTCATCACACTCTTATGTTACGCTCAGAGCTATTGTAGTTTATGAGGGCTGTTACTTTCACTGGGTTCTAGCATAATTGACGAGGGCGCACGATGCTTTTCTATGCTTTTCTTTTCCTGGTGTGTATAGTGCATCTGTTTGTGTATGTATATGGTCACAAAGCAAATAGTCGTCCACATGAGGGTTTTATTCCATCTTTATTCCGAATACTGCTTCAGACTGGCTTAAAACACATAAACAAGTGCAGATTTTGAAGCTACAAGCATGAATTTGGGATAATAGTAAGTGATAAGCAGTAAATATAGCTAATATACTGTACTGTATACTATATATATTATTAAATTTGAGTAATAATATAATACAGAGGATCAAAGAAGTCATTGGTGTCATTTGAACCTTTTTAATTAATCTAAAATAAGACTCTAAATTATCTGTTTCATTAATGCATGTTGTGGACTGTTATTATAATTTAAAATAGCTATTGTTTGTTTAAATATATTTTAAAATGCAATATATGATTCAAGTTTTAGTGTCACGTGATCAATAAGGGGGTAAATATAGCTGATATACTGTACTATATAATTTTAAAGCAACCAGCTGCAAAGAAATTTTGAGTTTATTAAGCTTCAGAGGTTGAAGTTGTACCAAATTAATTGTTTAAGTTGACTGAAAAGGCTGGTTTAAGTCATGTATACCTTACTGAATAATTTGGCACAACTTCAACCACTGAAGCTTAATAAACTCGAAATTTCTTTGCAGCTGGTTGCAATAAAATTGTAAGTTAACTCAACTTTTTATTTTTTACAGTGGTCAACGCTCAAGTGAAAGAATCAAAATTCAAAAGTAGAAACAAAAGTCTCCTCAACTGATTTTTTTTTTTTTTTTTTTTTTTTACGTTTTTTTTAACCTGTTACCCGGCATTCACATTTGGGGATTTACACCTACAGTACCTAACTTTAAATAGTAACAGTTTAACAGTTTAGTAATAGTAACAGAGACTAGATATCATTGGAAAGAAAACACTTTGAGATATCTGTGGTAAAAGGGGAAGTTACAAGCGCAAAAGTATAAAAAGTTATGCATTATGAACTCATGAGAAAAAAATTGTATTGTTTTCAATATTTGTTTTTTCATATAGAAACACAGGACAACATTAATATAATGTCTAAACATGTGTAAACTCAACTCTGAGCTCAAAAATATGCCCACCTAACTTACAATTTTAAACTGAGTTAACAATTTGTAAGCTGTATTCTTTTACAGTGTGGTGTCCATTGAAGCTGTTTTTAATTAATGCAAAATCAGACTCTAACTTATATATTATAATACATGTTGTGGACTGTTTTATCATTTGAAATAATTATTCTCTTGTTAAACAATTATATTGTTAAAATGTTCTCTTGTTAAAATGTAATATATTACTCCAGTTTTTAGTGTCACATGATCCTCCAGAAATCATTCTAATATGCTAATTTGCTGCTCAGTGAAGGATTCCTAATCATTATGAACATTAAAGGTTTAAGACACCCTGGAGTACATTTTTTAAAATTTGAACAGATTTGTGTGTGCTGAGCATCAGTTAAGACAACGTTAGCACCCGTTAGCTTTGTGAGGAAAACTGGATAATTTTAAGCTTTTGTCAGCTAATATCATCTTACTGTTTAAAATACTTTTTGGGGCGGTTTCTCCTTATTATTCATAGCAGAGTTTTCTTATCCTGTAAGAAGACCCTGCTTCTAAATTATTCATGAGAGCATGTGCTTTCGCATGTTTAAAATCCTCCAGATTACCAGCAGGACTAATGGTTGAAAAAGATAGGGCAAGAATCCTGCTGCACTGCTATCCACTGTGTCTGCATTCAGACCCGGAGATTCAGGACGAGAGAAGTCCTCTTCATTTATAGTGTTTATATAAGCACAATTATCTTTATAATGATATAACAAATTGTGGTAATGTGGAAATTATGAATAACAAATGTAGCAGGGCATTAAATTACTGTTTATTTATTTATTTATTTATTTTGCATTTTAACTTTGTAGACTATAAAATCATGGGTCTCCTCACGGTTTGTGTCTCATTTTGTGAGCCAACTGACAATTGTTGGCTACACTCTTTATCCCCCGGACACGCCCACTCCTCCCTCTGCCAGCAGAGCTCCACGCCCATCTCGGAGCATTTTTTGAAAAAAATTCTGAGGTAGACTTGAACTGAAAGAGAGGGGATTCCATGACCATTTAAAACACAGCTTCATATTTTTTAAGAACAACGATGAATATTTTTTCAGGATTATTTAGTGGAAAAACGGTATAATTATTCGTTCATTCATTTTCTTGTCAGCTTAGTCCCTTTATTAATCCGGGGTTGCCACAGCGGAATTAACCAACAACTTATCCAGCATATTTTTTACGCAGCGGATGTCCTTCCAGCCGCAACTCATCTCTGGGAAACATCCATACACACACATTCCCACTTATACACTACGGACAATTTAGCTTACCCAATTCACCTATACCACATGTCTTTGGACTTGTGGGGGAAACCGGAGCACCCGGAGGAAACCCACGCAACCACAGGGAGAACATGCAAACTCCACACAGAAATGCCAACTGACCCAGTCGGGACTCGAACCAGCGACCTTCTTGCTGTGAGGCGAACGTGCTACTCACTACGCCACCGTGGCGCCCTATTATTATTATTATTATTCATTCATTCATTTTCTTTTTGGCTTAGTCCCTTTATTAATCCGGGGTCGCCACAGCGGAATAAACCGCCAACTTATCCGGCATTTGTTTTACGCAGCAGATGCCCTTCCAGCCACAACCCATCTCTGGGAAACACATCCACACATTCTCATTCTCACACATACACTATGGACAATTTAGCTTACCCAATTCACCTGTACCGCATGTCTTTGGACTGTGGGGGAAACCGAAGCACCCGGAGGAAACCCACGCAACCACGGGGAGAACATGCAAACTCCACACAGAAATGCCAACTGACCCAGCCGGGGATCAAACCAGCGACCTTCTTGCTGTGAGGTGAACGTGCTACCCACTAGGCCACCGTGGCACCCATTATTATTATTATTATTATTATTATTATTGTTATTATTATTATTATTATTATTATTATTATTATTATTATTATTTATGAATTATTTTTAGTATTTAACAATCTACCATTTAAAATGCACATTTTGAAATGATCTTCGTGAGTGAGATATTCTTTCCCTGACAATCTGGTTCCTATCACATGCAATTGCATATTTCCTCCAGTGTCATCATGCAGAGGTGTGCTAAAGACTGAATCTTAATTTGGAAGGAATGCAGCAGGTCAGTGAGGACATTAAATATCTCATTAACCAGAATCCGCCATTATAACTTCGCATAATGACACGTCTTGAAACTTATCTGCTGCGAGGACTTTTAAATACTTTATTGAGTCTCAGTTCTATTATCTATGATCATGGTTACGGACATTTCTATGCATAGCCACACTTATGAGCTAGACAGTAAAGAGGACACAGCTGGCCAGGCATTTTACTTGCATGCATTCATCCAGTGCAACCTAATGTATATGCATTCACAATTTCCTGTCTGAGCTTCAGTATGTGAATGCTTGTATTTATAAAAGGCCATATTCTAATGCAAACCATCAAAAAGCAATGGCATCCCCATGAAGGACATACACACAATAGGCAGAGGGCTGATGTGTGGGAGATGAGAGCGCAGACTGATCATAGAAATCAGACAGCAAGCAGCATGATCCAACTCTCACCGCGGGAGACTCCAGGAGGAATCCGGAATAAGTACTTTAGGTTCAAGTAAGACATCTGTGTTTGAGCTGTTCAGGGTGCAGTTTCGTGCTGATCGATTTGCTCTTAAAATTGTGCAATGGAATAGGCGCTGTTGCCTGACTCATCAGGAAGCTGCAGTATTTTTTTTTCCTTCAGTTTGTCTCCCGTAGGAATAGAAATTAAATGGCAAATAACCATGCTGCTCCTAACAAGACTACTAAGCAGATGCTGAGCTCTTTGGTGACAGTTATTGACTTTACAGCTGTGCTAGTACTCTGTGTAGTTATATCATTAAAGTTTTTAAAATGTTTTAGTTTTAAATCAGCACGATTATCAGATTCCATCTTATCTTGTTATGCCTTTATCCAAAGCATCTCAAACTGAATTAAGCATACTTTTTTTTTTTTTACATACTACTGGTGGCATGGCAAACTCACTAAATTTTCTAAAATATTACTTTTGTTGTGTTACATATTTTTTTTGGACAAAAAAATATGTATTTCTTTGAAATGAGTGGTTAATTTATGAGGATATCACCTATTTAAAATATAGATATTTTTTAAATCCAGGGTAACACTTTAGTTTAAGTATATTTAACTACAGACTTATTAACTGCCTATTATCAAGTTATTAATTGTTTATTGGTAATGTTCATAAAGTATGATCTTATTCTACATCCCTAATCCTACCCAATGTCTAAACCCAACTACTACCTTACAAACTATTGAAAACAGCTAAATAGTTGTTTATTGAGCTAATTGTTGCGTTGGACACAGAGATGAGGTTCCACGTGCAATTTATTGAAGAGTAATCATGCAGGCAATGGTCAACAGGTTGAACAGGAGCATGTAGGATAATCCAGAGAGCATAATCGAAATCAGGCAAAAGTTTAAGACAGGTGGCAAAGAATCAACAAGAACGATAAAACATGCGAAGGATCAAAAACATGATGAGACAAACAAGGAAAAATGCCTTGTAATTCTTCACTAGGAAAACAAGACTTTGCAAAGTGTGTGTGCGTGCGTGTGTGTGTGGTGGTGGGGGGGTGAATAGAAAGTCCAGCT
The DNA here is from genome assembly GCA_903798035.1 of Danio albolineatus. Taxonomy (NCBI): domain Eukaryota; kingdom Metazoa; phylum Chordata; class Actinopteri; order Cypriniformes; family Danionidae; genus Danio; species Danio albolineatus. The sequence goes on along the minus strand of CAIGQQ010034181.1, from coordinate 4,964,876 downwards.
AATCAGTTTGTGATGAGTTGCCTGCTGTGTGAGTGTGTTCAACGGGAAACTGGAACCGGCGTGTGTGCGGTGCATGCTAGGAGTTGTAGTTTGTAACTGTAGCATGTGTGTAGTTCTCCAGTGATCTGCAACTGCCAGATTGCCGGTGATCACAACACTAATAGTCTTAGTTATGGTTTCTTAATAGTTATAAATTGTACATCTAAAAAAAGTGTGACCAAATCCAGGAATGTGACTTTTAGCACACCAGCGTTCAGTATTAAGAGCATCTTTACAGTGGATACTAGTTGTGGAATCTATCACTGGTTTTGATATACCTTTTTGTAGTGGTTAAATGTGAAATATCATTTGATTTGGGTGTACATTTATTGTCTAATACTGTATATATCATATACTCCAGAGCATATAGATTGAATTTAGGGAAATGTTTTACAATTGTATAAATATTGTTTAATATATCATAATCTTTATATATTTATTTATTTGTTTCTATTATAGTTTACGTTAATATTAGTAAAATGTTGCATTGCAAAACAGTCCATGGTGTAGTAAAGTGGTGTAGGTCATGGTATATTATTTCACCAATTAAAAAAATTCAATTAAATAATGTTTTAAAATTAATATAAGTGGATAGTGCTCATCTGCTAAACTGACAACTTGCTACAAGTTACTTACAGAGAAGTGTTTTTTTGTGGCCATTACTTTTTATTTATTCACTTACTGCAGAGTCAGAGCTGTGCTAATATTGAGCCATATCACACAGCTTTGCATGTGATATTGCTTGTTTATAACATCATGCCACATAAACTCTGGCTGGCTGCATACTTTCACTCAGACATGCACTGTCATGCACATGCACTCAATAGTGCTAAAGGAATTTGAAAATGTAACATCCATATCAGGACCCCTTTAACAACAGCAATTACATTTACCTAAAATAAACTTGTAAATGTATTAAAGTACATCATTTGGATTTAACTGCATTTTAATTCCATACACCTTGATCTAACCATGATGTAATTTTGTAAAAACGTTGTTACTAAGTTGAGCCCTGAAATGGAAAGTGACATTTTACACTGATAACAGAGACAAAGCAAAATGTTTTTGAAAATGTATGATGACAGTGTTATTTTTCAACTTGATTAGTTGTACTTACGGATGCTGCAGAGAGACTGATTTATGGTGGGTTTACATGGTGAATAATGAACGTGCACCAGGATCATTAATTCTCAGCACAAATGAGTGGATGTTTAGGGAAAGTTTGAAACATCTCAATTATGATTCAAAAGTGTGTTCAAATGATTTCTTCGAATAAGGGTCTTATTTCCCTTCTGCATGCTAAGTGAATTAAAAATAGAAAATCTAATATTAATACATCTTTAAGGTGTAAATGTCAAACTTATCCAAACTGGCTGACAGTGCATTTCAGGTGTAAGTTTCTAAACTTTTGTTTTGTGTTTGACACTGTTTGAAAACCATTAACTTGTCTCTCACATAGTAAAACAAAGCCTTTGTTTCTTAGTTTCAGCTTTACAAAGCTAATTAATTTTCAGTGAGTTAAGCACCAAGGCATTTTACGATTGGTTCTAACACTGAATTATTTTACACTTTAGCACCACAATTTGGGGTTTGCATACAAAAGTACAAGTGTGAAACACTGCTTTACTGAGCAATATATGCACAGTGAAAATGCCTATTTTTGCGCATGCTTTATTCTTTGTGTTGTTACAGATCCAGTCAATATATATTCACAGAAATGATTTCTGTGTTAAAATGTCCAGATGATGGCTGTGTCAAATTGCTCTTTATATCTTTCGTATCATTAAAATGAATACAATAGGAATGATAAGCAGTGTTTATATTGCATGTGACTAATTTCTTAATTATACTTGTCTGAACACCTGACAACAGGTTAATCTCTTTGCAGTAATGACAATTAAAAGCTGATAATACAACCCATTTGTCTTGTTCTCCCGCTCAAAGAGCACTGGTGTAGAACCCAAACCATATGCAGGCTTCATTGGTGAACCCCTTGATGGATGTATCATTCCAGCTTCACAGTAACTGTGCCACTTCATTTAACACACCCTCACTTTCTGCTGCTACACATTAATCTGGTGTTACTGTTGTGTTCTAACTCAAAGTTTAACAAAAGCACTTGCTGGACAGCAATTAGATTTTGTTTTAGGCCATTTAAAACTTGGCTTACTTCTATTATATAATACATTTTAGCAAGAAAAAAAAACATTTTCTTAAAGTACTTAGAGGTTTTGTCTTGTTTTGAGTCCAACTATTAGGCAATTTTTTAAATTAACAAGCATTTTTTAAACAAGTTAAAGTAGATTTTTTTTTAAGTAGCTAAATAATCTGCCAGTGGGCTAAGCAAAACAAATCAGTTTTTATATGATTTTGCTTGCCTCACTGAAAGATTATTCTGGGTAATTGTTGTTTTTAGGGAGAAACTCACTTATTTTGTACTTTTTGTTTACATTAAATTTTACTTACATTTTTACTATAAAATGCTTTTTGATTTAGTTGTTTTTTTGTTTTGTTTTTTGATATTTTGATTTGAAACAAGAGATAATAGTATATAGTAAGAAAATATTTTTTTTGCAGTGTACAGTATGTTTTGGAAAACCTTTTCTTCTTCATTGGCCTCACTGTATAAAAGCAGTAAAGGGTAACCTTGTTAATTATTAAAACAACTAGTTGCTAGTTTAGTATATTTAAAAATGCAATTTGATATTATACAATGTGGGCGTCAGGGTGGCACAGTGGGTAGTGCGGCACAGCAAGAAGGTCGCTGGTTCGATCCTCGGCTGGTTAAGTTGGCATTTCTGTGTGGAGTTTGCATGTTCCCCCTGTGTTCTCGTGGGTTTCTTCCGGGTGCTCCGGTTACCCCCACAAGTCCAAAGACATGTGGTATAGGTGAATTGGGTAAGCTAAATTGTCCATAGTGTATGTGTGTGAATGGGTGTGTATGGATGTTTCCTAGTGATGAGTTGCAGCTAGAAGGGCATTAGTTGCGTAAAACATATCCTAGATAAGTTGGCGGTTCATTTCTTTGTGGTGGCCCCAGATTGATAAAGGGACTAAGCCGAAAAGAATTATTACAATGTAAATATGATTAAACCATATGATTAAAAATAATATTGAATGCAGTGACTGTGCTGCATAAAACATCAGTCGCCATGAATTTCATGATGACGCAAATGGAAAAATGTTTTATTCACTTCAATTAACAACAGTCAATGGAAGCACAATAGTTTTTTCTATTGACATTTTGTAAACAGTGCAAAATTGTAAACATCACAGATTACTGCATTCAGCTTATGCTGATTTGCTGCTTAAATAACATTGCTTATTATTAATGTTAAAAAACATTTTACCTACTGATATACTGTTATAGATTTAACAGCTTTTTTTAATAAATAGAAAGTTCAAAAGAGCAGTATTTATTGAAACAGAAATCTTCATAACTCTGTAAATGTCTTCACTGTTACTTTTGATCTGTTGCATCCTTGCTGATTAAAACTTTTAATTTATTTTAGAAATATAAATAAGCTTACAGACTCTGAACTGAATAGGATTGTGAATGGCATGCTCCTGAATTGTTCACAACATCATACATTAACAAACAGACATGTTGAATTTCTATTAAAGACAAAATCTACTTTGAAAGGCTTATGCTGCACTTTCAGCCTAGGGTCTTTCTGTATTATATATGAGTTCAGCAGGTCAGAAGTGTCAATCCTCTACGCTTCAGTTCAGCAAAAGATCTGAATTCCATCCTTCACTAATGACTCTTTTCTTTGCAAATCCTCAAGGTTATCTTTATTATTAATGTGTTTTGTTGTAATTGCGCAGGTTTTCATTGATGCACTGATGGTTCAGTCTGTACAGCAGAGACTTTAGAGGGCCCTCATATGGTTGAAGCCAGGAGAGCTGAATGCAGCCAGTACAATGGAGAGAAAAGATTAAAAATGAGCGGGCCAGCTGCCATGTCAACACGGGGTGACCTGTGTGTAAATGCGTTTGTGTGACAGAATGAGGGCTGGAGACAGAAACCTGATGGAGCAGTCATCTCCTGGCCCTGATTACTCATTTTAGAGGTCAGGACAAACCGGACCCCGGTGACTTCTCTTCTTAATTAATCTTTCAACCGGTCACTGTGGAACCAAGCCGTCTCCACACCGGCAGCACAGACACGCTTGAATAATGCTGGATGCCGCTGCGCTCTGTGTCCTGGGTTACTGCATGCTTCATTTTTGATAGAAGCACCATGGGATTTTACATGTGTTGTGGAAAGTATTTACAGTGTGATACTCAAGAGTCTGGTTGATGGGAAAAGTGGCAACAGCCAACTAAAATAGCATCTATTCACTCTAACGGCAGCATATTTCTGGATGTTGACCTAGAGTTTACGCTTTTGGTTAGTAGAGCTACACTGTAAAAAAATATCTGTTAATTATCGGGTTGCATATTTTGTGGTTCACGTGATGTTTTCTTTTTATTCATGGATGTGAATTGCATTATGGGAGTTTAATCTCTGTTCTGTTGACCTTTGATTAACAAAGATACATTTATTGGCATTTTAGTGGTCTGAGACAAGATATTATATATATATGCTGGCAGTTTATTACCAGGTTTTTGTATCATAATTTACAACACAAACACCATAGCTGTCAACATTGCAATGTAAAAATACGAGATGATTTCTGTTTACTGTATTTAAATACTGATTAAAGTTATTATAGTTATTTAGTGAAGAGCAGCGAATCTCTCATTTTGATAGACTGCTTTGTTTGATAACAGAGGAGTCCCTTTAAGAATCCACAGATCTGTAATGAAAGAATTCAAATACTGTCATAATGTACTGTTGGACATTGACATCTGCCTGACGTTGGGTTCTGACATCAATCCGATTTTCATTTCCAAACTAAATGCAACATTCCCACAACGTTGGGGAACAATGTCAATCTAACATCATGTTGACGTTGGGGGACAACGTCAATCTAATGCCGTGTTGACGTCCTGTGCCTGCTGGGTCTTCCTCTAATCGCGTGTACAGCAGCTGATCTGGGAACAGTGTCTTTTTCACTACGGAGTGCATCCATCAGTCATCACCGTTACTGATTCAGAGGTTACATAGGAAGGGTGACAGTTGATGCATAGCTTTAATGGAAATGAAGTGAATGTGGCCATTTTAATATTAATTACAATGTGCTTTAAAGCCAAAATAAAGTGAAAGATTGGCTCTTTGAAGCTACTTTCACTTTTCATAGAAAGATTAAAAATACAGGAGAAATATGTGAAAAAAAACGGGATGATAGTGATATAGAATGGTAAAATACGGGAGAATCTCGGCAAAAACGGGAGGGTTGACAGGTATGACAAAATTCATACCAAATTCATTTGGACATATAGAGGTAAAGTACATACTAGTATTTCTCAAGGGGACAAATATTTTTAATTAAAGGCTCATTCACTTTATTGCCATGATTTATAATTTGAAGATCGAAAAGATGTCAGAACGCTTAAGAATGATGATCATCCATCTTGAAGAAGTTGCAAGTCCAAGTAGGCCAGGTGTTCAGAATAGCCAAATGGATCTATAGAGACTTGACTAGGAAAGGGTCTGTGCATGAAGCAGTTTTGTGCTGTTGACTCATTGATGACTTCATAACTATCTGCTCTGGATACATGGCAGATCCAAGATTATGTGACATCTCTGGATAAGGAGAAGCAGAAAGAATAAGAGTGTAGATGACTTTCAAATTACAAAAAAAAAAAGAAAAAGAAAAGGATAGCTTACAGTCCTTCCGGAAGTGTTCCCAGTTACCCTAATGCAGCCCAACATTTAGAGTTTTTTTTTTTTTTAATCAGGATGAAGTTTGCAAACAGTTAATCAAATCTTCATAACATTGCTCAAAAAGATATAGTACTAAAAGTAAAAAATCTAAATTCTGTCTTCAGTGACTCAACATTGTGCAATTCAAACTTGGATGACCTGCTTTTGAAAGTCTTTTTGGAACCTTTTGACTTGTGGATAATGCAGTGAAGACAGAATTTTCATTTTTTAAAAGAAAACTGTCAGTTTAAAAAGAGACTTAACAGTTATAATATGTCTAAAAGTACAACAAAAACCCTGAAATCTAGCAGTCCTGCAAACAGCATCTTTAACAAATGCTTAGAGAAAACTATTCTGTTTCTTATCCGGCTGGCAAAATTCAATCTTTCTGTGAAATGAGTTTTTCTTCCACATTCAAAATATTTTTGCACCTTTTCTTTGTCGTAGATAGGTTGGATCATCCAACACTGCGAGGATAAAAGGCATAATGCATATTTCAGCACTCCTGGCTTCTTTCTTCTTCTTTTATATTAATACTCAAAATAGTTCAGCCTTGGACAGAGATATGAAATAAGTAAAAGGCAGAGCTCAGAGTTCATGATGTACTGCACATCGCTCCATACAATCTAATAAGACCCTACTCTAATTTCAGATTAATGCATCTGTTATTTTACATTCCATCTGGTTTCTTCACAATCTTTCATATATCCTCTAAATTATCTTTCAGTTAAAAAAGGTGAAAGTTTTGAGCAGCACTTGAAGGTCAGCCTGTCCCCTGAAAAGCAGAAGTGATAGTACGAGGGAACAGCAGCGTTAGCGTGTAATCCGCTGGTGAAAGGCATGCCAGCTGCTTGCCGTGCACAGACAGATAAGGCCTAGGAAAGTGCACCTGGCTGGCACTGAATCCCTGGTGCTGAGATCGTCCTCTAACTCCAAGGGATACTTACAGCAGACTGCAAATATTTGATTATAACACTGTTGCTGCAGGGGTTTCAGTGGATCGCTCACATAAACCTGCAGCTACAACTAAAAATACAAATGGAATGTAAAACACTTTAATGAAAATACTGGACAATATATATATACATATACTTACATTAACACCCGCCAACTCGCCAAATGTGGGTAGATTTCAGTTGTGGCAGATTACACAACCACTGTCACTAGCCACTTTGGCAGGCTGAAACTCATTTTTAAATTGCCAGTGCTGGCTCGACACTACAGATTAGACTGTTAGTTTATGACCATTTGTCAATATGCGTACAAATGTGATCTAAGAATCGAGAAGCAGCACGACTGACAGCTTAATAGCTTAAAGGTAAATAACAAATGAGAGGATCACACGCACGGTGAGGCAGGCTCTCTTCACTCACTGATGAGGGCTTTAGTGTCGCACGCACAGGTGATTTGATGCGCACAAGTGTTTAAAAGCTTGTGCACCCACAGTCCTTCAAGGGCTCGAGATTCTTTGTAAGCAGCAGCAGTTGTCGCTTTCGCTTTAACTGTTCTTTGAACTGATTATTAATTGGTCTAACATTAACCGTGTGCACAGCATCATCCTTTTATGATCGCGCACAAAATGTTTTTTTACCTGCTTTCTTTTGCTTGCTGTTATTTTTTGTTAATATAGTTTAATAATCAGCCTTTACAATAATATTGCTTTAATATGTTGTTGTATGCATAGTTGACTGGTGATCTGGGATCTTGAGCCAGAACAGACCACTGTGCATAGTTTTAGATGCGTGAGAATAAAAAAGTGTATGTGTACAGCAGTATTTAGCTTGTTTTGTCGCATTATTTAAAATTTGTGGCAAGGAAATAATTAGTTTGGTGTGGTCAGAGAAAAAAAATGGTAAATTCTTATTGTGATGAGCCCTGAAAAGTCCTGTGAAAAAAAAACTGATTGCATTGCAACACTTTTTTTATGAAAGCACAACCCGTTTGCTCTTCAGAATCAGAATCAGAAAGGGCTTTATTGCCAGGTATGTTCACACATACGAGGAATTTGTTTTCGTGACAGAGCTTCTACAGTGCAACAGAATTACAGAGACAAGACAAGAAACAGATAATAAATATATTCAAAAAAATAGAAGTAAGTGTTAAATGCAAATATACAAATGGACAAGTGTATGTACAGGTGTATTACTATAAACAACATTATATGTGCAGCTGTTATGTGCAAATTGGCATGTAAAGTGTGTTGTTAAATAAGTGTATGTGTGTGTAACAAGTGTATTTGTTATGTGCAAATGGCATGTAAAGTGTGTTTTTAAATAAGTGTATGTGTGTGTAAGAGTGTACAGCAGTAGTGGTGTTGGTTCCACGATTATTATCATCAAGTGTTCATGAGATGGATTGCCTGAGGGAAGAAACTGTTTCTGTGTCGGGCTGTTCTGGTGCGCAGTGCTCTGTAGCGTCGACCAGAAGGTAACAGTTCAAAGAGGCAGTGTGCTGGGTGTGAGGGGTCCAGAGTGATTTTGGCAGCCCTTCTACTCGCTCTGGATAAGTACAGTTCTTGGAGAGTAGGGAGGGTTATACCAATGATTCGCTCAGCAGTCCGAACTATTCGACGTAGTCTTCTGAGGTCAGATTTGGTAGCTGAGCTAAACCAGACAGTTATTGAAGTGCAGATGACTGATTCAATGATGGAGGTGTAGAACTGTTTCAGCAGCTCCTTTGGCAGGTTGAACTTCCTCAGCTGACGAAGAAAGTACAGCCTTTGTTGGGCTTTTTTGACAATGGAGTCCATGTGAGTGTCCCACTTCAGGTCCTGAGAGATGGTGGTGCCCAGGAACCTGAATGACTCCACTGCTGCCACAGTGCTGTCCATGATGCTCAGTGGGGGGAGAGCAGGGGGGTTTCTCCTGAAGTCCACTATCATCTCCACTGTTTTGAGCGTGTTCAGCTCCAGGTTGTTGTGACTGCACCAGAGAGCCAGCTCCTGAACCTCCTGTCTGTAAGCAGACTCGTCACCGTCCTGAATGAGGCCGATAAGCGTGGTGTCGTCTGCAAACTTTAGGAGCTTGACAGAGGGGTCCTTTGAGGTGCAGTCATTCGTGTACAGAGAGAAGAGCAGAGGGGAGAGGACACACCCCTGGGGGGCGCCAGTGCTGATTGTGCGGGTCCTGGATGAGGATTTGCCCAGCTTGACCAGTTGCTGCCTGTCCGTTAGAAAGCTGTTGATCCACTGACAGACAGAGGTGGGCACGGAGAGCAGAGTTAATTTGGGCAGGAGAAGTTTTGGGATGATGGTGTTGAAAGCTGAGCTGAAGTCAACAAACAAGATCCTCGCATAGGTCCCTGGTCTGTCTAGGTGTTGCAAAACATAATGCAGTCCCATATTTACTGCATCATCCACAGACCTGTTTGCTCTGTAGGCAAACTGAAGAGAGTCCAGTGAGGGTTCAGTTATGTCCTTCAGGTGGGCCAGTACCAGCTTTTCAAACGACTTCATGACCACAGATGTTAGCGCCACCGGTCTGTAGTCGTTTAGTCCTGTAAGTTTGGGTTTCTTTGGGATGGGTATGATGATGGAGCGTTTGAGGCAGGAGGGCACTTCACACAGCTCCAGTGATCTGTTGAAGATCAGGGTGAAGATGGGGGCCAGTTGGTCAGCACAGGATTTTAAACAGGCTGGTGTTATAGAATCTGGGCCTGGTGCTTTTCTCCTCTTTTGTTTCCGGAAGACCTGGCGCACATCATCTTCATTAAACTGAATTGCAGGTATGGGGGAGGTGGGGGGTGGTGGAGGTGTTAATGGTGGCGTGAAGAGCAGTTCAGGGTGGGTGTGGGGGGTTTTCTCAAACCGGCAGTAAAACTCATTCAGGTCGTTAGCAAGTTGTTCATTGTCTACAGTGCTGGGGGAAGGTGGCTTGTAACTTGTAATATTCCTTAAGCTTTTCCACACGGATGCTGAGTCGCTGGAAGAGAACTGACTCCTTAGTTTTTCAGAGTAGTTCTTTTTGGCGACTCTGATCTCTCTTTCCAGGGTGTACTTTGCTTGCTTATACAAGGCCCTCTCCCCATTCCTGTAAGCAGCCTCTTTGGCCTGACGTAGCTGTCTGAGTTTTACAGTGAACCATGGTTTGTCATTGTTTTATGTGAATTGAGTCCTGGTAGGGATGCACACATCTTCACAGAAACTAATATAAGATGTTACAGTCTCTGTGAGTTCATCCAGATCGTTAGCAGCATCTTCAAAGACATTCCAGTCAGTGAGGTCGAAACAGGCTTGTAGATCCCGCTCTGTTTCATTAGTCCATCTTTTCACAGATCTTATTACAGGTTTGGCTGTTTTCAGTTTCTGTTTGTAGGTTGGTATAAGATGGATTAAACAGTGGTCAGAGTGTCCCAAAGCTGCTCGTTGAACAGAGTGGTATGCATCCTTTATTGTGGTATAGCAGTGATCCAATATGTTGCTGTCTCTTGTGGGACATGTAACATGCTGTCTATATTTTGGCAGATCATGGGATAGTTTAGCTTTGTTAAAATCCCCGAGAATGATTAAAACAGAGTCCGGCTGCTGTCGCTCAATTTCCGTGATCTGATCGGCTAGTTTCTGTATCGCCAGGCGCGCGTGCGCGTGCGGCGGAATGTAAACAGAGACGAGGACAAACGAGCAGAACTCACGCGGTGAGTAGACAGGCTTACAGTTAATAAACAGTGCTTCTAGATCTGGACAGCACATCTTCTTTAAAAGAGTTACATCAGTACACCACCTTTCATTGATGTAAAAGCACGTCCCGCCACCGCGCGATTTCCCCGTCGTTTCCTCGTCGCGATCCGCTCTAAACAGCTGATAGCCTGGAAGGTTGAGTGCGTTGTCCGGTATGGTTTCATTCAGCCAGGTTTCCGTGAAGCACAGAGCAGCTGAATGCATAACCTTGCTTGGTTAATGAACGAGGAGGCAAGTGGAAAAAACACAAAATCTAAATGAAGTAATTTTAATAAAGTCAAATCTATGTATATAAAATATATTTTCCCTACAACAAAATTGTGGCTAGTGAAAATGATGAGTGGCTAGTAGCGGTGGGAAACTATTAGCCACAGTGGCTGGTGATCAAAAAAGGTAATATCAAGCCCTATATATATATTTCAATGTTTCAATTTCAATGTGCAGCTTATGCACCCTGCGTGCCTTGCATTTTAACCACCTGCTGCGCCTCGTGTTTTTGCCGTTGTGTGCTGTGCACTTGCAGTTGAAAAAAGTAAACTCTGATCGGAAAAAACACGTTACATCAGTCACGTCTGTTTCATTCTCAGATTAACTGAAAGCAGAGGTGGGGTTTCTGTTGAGGTGGCTGCAGGGTTTGTGTTAGCTATGGAGGCTTTTGAAGATGGCGAAGATACTTGTGGTTGCTCTTTTGAGTTATCCTGTGCTGTATCTTGAATTTCACAATAGTATTAAATTTTAAAATGATACCAGTATCGGGTGACGCGGTGGCACAGTGGGTAATGCTGTCGCCTCACAGCAATAAAGATCGCTGATTCGAGCCTTGGCTGGGTCAGTTGGCATTTCTGTGTGGAGTTTGCATGTTCTCCTAGTGTTCACGTGGATGAATCGGGTAAGCTAAATTGTCAGTAGTATATGTATGTGAATGAAATTGTATAAGTGTTTCCCAGTGATGGTTGCAGCTGGAAGGGCATCCGCTGTGTGAAACACATGCTAGATACTGTGGTGACCCCTGAATAATAAAGGGACTAATCTGAAAATAAAATAAATGAATGAATGAATATACCAATATCAACAGCAACACTCATGCACAATACGGAGCTGATTCAGTCATTGCCTAGCGACATAAAAAGCACACTGCGCTTCTTTTTTTCTTGTCATCAAAAAAGGCAGTGTGGTGCGCCTTGCGTTTTTGGAACATAAAATCGTGTTCGATGTGACTGGCCCCTCAGTCTGCCTTTTAGTCTTGCCTTAGTTGCATGCCATTGGCTCCCAAATCCATACCCTGTATTGTAGATTGTGCAATTACTGTGCAAAATGGCTTAGATATAAGCCTCATCGTTCCTGTTTGAGAATAAATAAATAAATAAACCCCTCAGCCCCTTCTATGTAAGGCAGGTCAGGATCCGTTGCAAATTGCCTGAGATTCAAGCCCTTCAGCCTCACGGTTCAGGTCAGCTTGCACAGCGAGGTCCCAGAGAGCATTACAAAGCTAGCGCATGCCAACAGATGAATTAGTTTAGCCTTCGCACCTCACAAACAAGATGTCACTGCTCTTTGTGTCTGCAGGCAGGCCCAATCACAGGTAAATAAACCCAGTCACTCTCACCTGTACCACACCGGCAGCTTTTATTAAGACACAGAAGGGCACGTCAGTTAAAACCAGCCGCTAGCCGTGTGCTCAAACCGCTGGAATAAAGTGAACACGAGGAAGATTGAACAGCTGCGAGAGGAGAAGTGAGAGGATGGAAAGATTTTCAGATGGAAAGGGACTGCTGGAGGAGTATTTACATGTTGTTGTGATCTAGCATTCAGCTCACTGTGATTAAACGGCAGTTCACGCTGTCAGTGTTTGGAATTGACAAACCACTTGTAGTTTTAAGGCCCAGACATATCAAGCTAACACCAAAGAACTAGCAGCAACAATATATATATATATATATATATAGTTTTAAAATGATTCATAAACATTATTCAATTCTTTAAAGAGAAAAATTGTGCCATTTCCACAAGTATTTCAAGAAAATAAAACAGTAAAAAAAAAAAATACCCAATTAGTAATGTCTCGTACATAGTAGTAACTCATTGTTGAAATATCATAGTATGACACATTGATAAAAAAATTGAACTAGCTAGTTATAACTGTTTCAAGAACTGTCACAGATATATTGTTATAAACACTTTGGATGGAACTGTCATTAGTGATGTCAAGCAGGTTGAAATCAAGTTGCACAAGCGCACTTTTATTTTAAAACAGTCTTTCTTATGAAAATGCTTCTTGTTCAGACTGCCATTTATTCTGTATTTCAAAAAAAGAAATCTTTGTTCTCACTATACAGTGTAAAACCACGATATGTGACCTTTCACACTCACTGCATGTGTGCATGTTTTCCCGGCATCTGTATTTGCTGTTTTCAGGTTGTTTAATGGTCAAATGAGAGAGGCTTGACAAATCAGGAAACAATATGTGTTATCTATGTGGATAGTCGTGTCTCTTAAGCCATGCAATTTATTCCATCTAAACTGAAACAGATCACCAATGTTTTTTTCACACCAATGTACTTTCAATTTTTGAGGCTGTCAAAAACACAGATTTGTCAGACTTCACATTTGTTGACTAGTTTTAGGCTATTGTTAGATGTCTAGACTTCTACCAACATACTGTAAAAAAATTTTTTGACTTGTTTTAGCCAAGCCATCAGTGTTTAGACATCTAGTAGACATCAAATCTTGTTCACTTTTGCCACCTAAGAGTTGTAAAAGACACACAATGCTTTTAATGTGAATGCAGTTGGCAGTGCTTCATAGTATTGTTTTTTTTTTTTTTACCTTTTTAAATCTGTAAAGTACACTGTCTTCACTGTAAAAAAAAAAATACTGACTTCCATACAATTACATCATGTTGTCCCAGCAGGGATTGATTAAGTTAACTTAATCATTTTTTAAAACATAAAACAATAAAGTTTTCCCCCAAAACACAAAAGAATTATGTTGAGTCAACTCATTTTAAATAAGTAGTTTGAACAACCGGCAAAAGTCTTTTTTTCTAATGTTGTTCTTCTGTCTTTTGCTAGATGTTTAGTTATCTCTCTTTCTTTTTTAGTTTTTAATAGTGTGAATCATTTTGTGGCTTGTTGGTTTGGTTCATTGGGAATGAGGTTTTTAACAAGACTTTAGGCTCTATTTTAACAATCTAGGCGCATGGAGCAAATCATTAAGGGCATGTCCAAATCCCCTTTTGCTGTTCAAAGATGGACAAATACGGTTTGCGCCGCAACGCATGGGCTAACAGGGTTGTGCTTATTCTGTTTATAAGTTCTGGGTGTGTTTTGAGCATAATGTGCTCAAAAAAACTGAGCGCTTCACTAGCGGAAAAACAGTTAAACAAACCTTCTGCACGAGGATAAAGAATAAGCCTCCTCCATACGGCCTCTTTACTTTACTTTACTTTACTTTACTCCTTTTTCTTTCGTGGGGTAAGGAAACTGTGCTGTATGCACTCCACTGAAGACATCCATCAGCCTACATATTTAAAGCTATTTATAAATTCATTATTCATTTCCAGCAAACGAATAAATTAACAATTACTAAGTGTGGTCAAAAACACGTTATATGCCCTAAATGGTCCAAAACCCAACATGTGAACAAATCTAAGCTTGTTTTTATTAAAACAAATATAAACATGCATAATATACATAATACTACTGATAATAATAACATTATACAGATGTAAGTGTCATGAATAAACTGAAAAAAGGCCCCCTGAGATGAAGGCATGGAGGCAGTGGTTTTATATTTATGTAGAAAATAATATTTTTTTGTAATATTTTAATCCTTCAATTCTTTTTCATATGTAAAGATATTTGTGTATCATTGTACATCCTGCATGTATTAAGCAATGTGTAAGCGTTTAAGGGGCGCAAGTAACGCGCTCTGCACTGGACTTTAGACCTGCTTTCAGCTGGTCTATTGCACAGTCTCTTTTAGTTCCTCAAAATAGCAGTGCGCCAACAATACAACTTAACACACCTCCTTTCTAGACCAGAACACCCATGAGTCCACAAAGCTGCACAAATGGATTTACTGTTTAAACAACATGGCGCAAAACCTGAAAATTGCAACACAATAGCAATCACGCCAAACAAGTCTTGCGCCTTATTGTGCCGGGCGCATGATAAGGCCCTTTGTTTTAAATCAAAGTTGGGAAAATTATCTGGAAAAAAAAAAATTTGTTAACCAGCTGAAAAATTTCCTCTAATACATTCCATTTTATTTGTGATTATTGCTTGTAACCATAGAGAACTACACTAAAAGAACTAACCAACCGATGCAAGATTTTTTCATTAAATCAGTTAGTCTCGAAATGAAAATGTAATCATCTTTTTATTCACCCTCAAGCTGAAACAAACCCATAAGAAACTCATCTATAGTAAGTTTATCTATTCGTTCATTATAGATGTTCAGATTCCAGAGGCTTTCTGTTCTTTCATTGAAAGTCAGATCCCTGTGACATCTCTTATTGATGTTAATATTTCAATAATACCTAAAATAATTATGATGACTTGGATTAAATTGCCCAATTTAAATGATTTTATATTTTGATCAATTTTGCAGGGTCTAATTCTCAGTAGGGAGTCAAATCAAATTTGATTAATAATGTGTTTGGTTCTTTTGAACATGCTTAATATCAAAAATGATATTAATCAAAGGGGCCTTGCGGTGGCGCAGTGGGTAGAACAATCGCCTTACAGCAAGGATCAGTTGGCATTTGGTGTGTAGTTTGCATGTTCTCCCCGTGTTGGCGTGGGTTTCCTCCGGGTGCTCCGGTTTCCCCCACAAGTCCAAAGATGGGTGAATTGGATAAGCTAAATGGGCCCTAGTGTATGTGTGTGAATGAGTGGGTATGGATGTTTCCCAGTGATGGGTTGCAGCTGGAAGGGCATCCACTGTGTAAAAACACATGCTGGATAAGTTGGTGGTTCATTCCGCTGTGGCGACCCCAGATTAATAAGGCAGTAAGCCGACAAGAAAATGAATAAATATTAAGCAAAGTAAATCACCTCGATATTTTAATTGTAGCCTGCACTATCCATGTAAACAATGCAAGCTTTCATACTATACCTCGTAAATCATAGAGAGTAGAGGACAGTGACTCGACCTAAAATGTTAGATCACACTCATATCTGTTCATATCATACTCCACATTCCATGCATCTGTGCAGTGAAGAGCATTTCTCTCGCACCGTTTGATGATGACACACGACTATACCTGATACACTTTCATTCGCACAGCAGGGGTTCGCTGAAAATATGGTTGGCTTCCTGAAAATGTACAGCATGCGTTAAATTATAGAATCCGCTTGTCACTCCCATAACCAAAAGGCATGAAGACGCAAGTAAAGTAATGACTAAAACACAGGACTGACAACTGTATTCTGCTGCCGTGTGAACATGACCAAACTATCAAAACACATACACGACAATCAGAGCAGGTGCTTGAATAATCATCATGTAGCACCTTCCCTGCAGGATTAGCTTGTCAAGGATTTTCAAATGCATCCTGAGCCCAAACAAAACATTGCAGCACATTTAAATTGCTAGACTGTGGTGCTTAAACGCCCCTATTATTGATTGAAAACTCTGACTCTTTGGAATTTAGACGCACGCAGAGCAGTCCGTGAATTTGAAGTTTCATCCTTATCCATATTTGTCAAAAACATGAGAAAATGGGAAGCAACGTTCATTATCTTATGCTTTATCATGTAGATTGTGTTTTCTGATCTGTGCAGAGATGATAATGCAATTTGTTAGGTCACCTCTTCCTTTCTGGTTTTATGTGCCATACTGTTCTACGGAGTTCTTGTGCCACCTAGTGTTTAATCTTATATTTTTTGCTACCGGGTGGTGATAGAAACATGCCGGTGTGCTGAGGAATTTCCGAATGCTCACCTTTGTTACAGCTGACAATTTGCATGCAGTCATAAATGGCAATCCTTCAAACCACTGAGAATATCAAAGGCTTGTTCTCCACCGTGAAGAGCTCGGAGCTTAAAGAGACACTACAGATGACAGGATTTTCGCTGCTTTTTCATGCAAATCAACCGCCTAAAATGAAAGTTATCTAATGAGATGTTTTCCTTCACTCTCCTGTTTTAATTTGGCCTGCAATGCATCATGCCGGTTTCATAACTGTCAAAACCCAGAGCTGTAGAGAAAATATGTCAAAGCAAATTGGCACACTGTATGTGTGTTCTGCTCTCCCACTGTTTTCTCTCTCTATCTCTCCTCTCACTCTCTCTTTTCCCAGCCTTCCTGATTTCTTCTTTCCCTCTGCTTCTTGCCTTTTCATTCTCTTACTCTAATTAAAGCACCAGCTAAGAGTAATATTGGTAATGCCTTCATAATCTACAGCTGGCATCGAATTTGATGAAACGCTTCTAA
This sequence comes from Danio albolineatus, assembly GCA_903798035.1. Classification (NCBI taxonomy): domain Eukaryota; kingdom Metazoa; phylum Chordata; class Actinopteri; order Cypriniformes; family Danionidae; genus Danio; species Danio albolineatus. Next base: position 4,947,912 of record CAIGQQ010034181.1, on the reverse strand, counting down.
CATATTAGTATTTTCCAAAGTGCTCAAGCTTTCTGATTGGCGTCCAAAGTTTGCAGTTTACAGGCATTTTAATCCATTAACTTTGAGGAACCTATTTCTTTCAAGAGCTTTGTTTTCTTGGCACAGCTACAGTGCTTTTCTTCAAAGCGGTACAATGGGAGATACTATTTCAATAATTTACATTCGCCTGAGTAATTAAGAAAGCATCATAATTTGTGCTGAACTGTTGGGAGGGCTGGTTTGCTCCCATCACTTTCTAAAAGGTCAGTCGCATGACCTTTTATGCTACTGAATATCGAATAACAAATCATATTCTCCCCAAATAATAATGACAATAAAGCAATTTGCAAGGAGAAACTTGCTGGGATGAAAGCAACATCTGTTTGAGTGGACTGATTAGTATGTTTATTCATTCATTTTCTTTATTCCCTTATTTGTCATGGGTCGCCACTGCAGATTGAACCAACAACTATTCCGGCATGTGTTTTATGCAGCGGATCCCCTTCCAGCCGCAGCCCAGTACTGGGAAACATCCATACACTCTCACATGCACTTATACACTATGGCCAATTTTATACCGCATGAATCCGGAGCACCCTGAGGAAACCCATGCAAACACAGGGAGAACATGTAAATTCCACACAGAAACACCAACTGGCCCAGCTGTGACTCAAACCAGCGACCTTCTTGCTGTAAGATGACAGTGGTAACCACTGAGCCACCGTGCCGCCCTTTGTTGATTTATTATTGAAGTGGACATACAGTATGCCCTTTTCGAAAAATGTTAAATAAATCTCAGTTGTTCCCAAAATATATTTGAGCAAAAACATGCAATTTTTTGGTGCATGTTTCTTTTAGGGATGCATAAACTTTCAGCCACCAGTCAAACTTTTCATCCGAAAGAGAACAATTAAACATATGAGCTGAAAAAAAAAGAAATGCTGCACTGCATTGCCCGATAGTGTTCAGCATGGTTTCACTCTCCCTCCAGCCCTACTCACTGGACATTCTGAAGAGGCTTTCACACCGGACACGGAAAGTCTGCACTATGAAATGATGCAATGGCTTGCCATGATGCAATGGCCTGCACGATTCAATGGCTTGCACTTTGCAAGAGCAGATTGTTGCCGATATATTGTACCGCACACGCTCACCGGAAAAGCAAAGTCAGCTCAAAATAGCATTTTTTTTGTAGTATAGTTTTGTAGTATAGTTGTTCTTGTTTCTTGCAAGAAGTGCTACTGTGATGTCATGGCAACACTGGTAAAATGATGCCTCGGCTTGTTCAATAAAATTTTAATGTCAAATAATTATTTAGTAAATTAAAAGATTTTTTTTTTTTTGTCATTTTAATTCACGTTATTGAGTTCAATTTAAAAAGTCTTTAAAACTTTGCATTATTTATTGAAACAATGATTCCTTTTTCCATCAAAGTTTTTGGTTTATTGCCAAGTGCATTCACAATTTTCAGTTTTCGTTTTGGAGTTTCAGAATTTTCATTTCGATGCACACCTAGTCACACCTAGTAAATGCAAATGAGCTGCTGCTTTCCAGAAGAGGGCAGAGCCTTTTCTTATAGAAACAACAAATCAAGCTAACGCCAATCCGCAAATATATTAGGAATCCCCAATAGTGGATTAAAGTCTTACTTTTAAATGGAGTTAACTTGTTAACAAAGGTTTGGCGGTGGAACCGCGTCTCACTTTGTCTCCTTAACCAATCACCTACTTCCTAAAACGTACTTAAGGCAGACCAGACCTCTAGCACTAATCTTTTTTGTTCTTTGGAACCCACCCCCCCCCCCTCTATTTCCTCGCTTCCCATTTACAATCCTATAACCCTCTCTTCACTCCTACGTTGAATCGGAGGGTCCAAAAACTAGCAAAAATATTACAGAGACGGTACCCCCACTCTGAGTCTCTGGGCATCATCGTAGGACACCTGATCAACCTACCTACCTGTTCACTGTTTACCCTTTTACTTCCCTTCCCCTTCATCGCACTGTTCTCTTATCAAACCCCCTTCATCCCTATATCCCAACTGTAAAGTCTAGCTCAAAGTACGGTGTGGTCCATGCTGGTGAAACTGGAGACAAGGATAAAGTAGATACGTTACAACTAGACTGGACTTTGGCATTTCTGAATGGTTATTTGATGGGTTTGTGTAGTTGTTACAGACTAAGTTTATTAAAAGCATTAACTAGCATTTTACTCTTCTCCTTTGATGTCCTGTCCTCCACAAATGAACTCCCCCCTTTGCAAATGAACTCTCCTATATTTTTAAATATATATTAACAGAATGAATCAGTGCATACTGCGTATGTGTTTGTGAATTACAGTGATGGTGAACATTTTCAGATAAATCTAACAATATTTCTGGTCTCCACAAATACTGTCAGTGACAACAGCTATACAGCATGTTAGCAAGCACATTCAGAAAGAGAATTTGGAAACTTTCTCAAAATATGTAGTAGCATACTTCAGATATTTTGTTTATGATGTTGGTATTGCTCTGGCATTGGTCTATCCTTAAGAAACAGTGTTAACTGAGCCTCATATTTACTTTGGCTCAAATGTCGAGTGCCTGTGAAATTGTTACAGCCAAAACAGAATTTTTGTGATGTTTTTCTGGCACAGACATAAATCTCTAGGTTTTATTGTGAGCAAGCAGAAATGGTGACTGCTGCAGTGGCACTGTGGGAGGAAACATGCAGATTAAGGCGCAGTAATACAGTATAAAGTAAAATCCCATTCATACTGTCACTGGGCTGTTCTTTCCTCGTTTTATGTGTTTGCAGATGCACCTGGGACCCAATTATTGCATTTAAACACAGAAAAAATATCGGAGTCTCATGATATATCTCATTTAAGTGTACTAATTGTAGTGTGTTTTCATTTCATTGTGTCCCTCATGTAAAATAGCAGGATGAATGTTGTCAGTTTGATGTTGTGGAAGGCTGAAGGAATAATGTGTTCTCACGCTGCATTTTCCTCTCACACTCTTGCCTCATAAAACCTCAGTGTGGTTTGTTTTTGTGTGTGTGTGCCTCTTTAAAATCTTTAGTGTGTGTGTCTTTTATTAAAGTGCGCTACAGTGAAAGGGTATTCCCTAATTGGCTGTTGAGCTTGTAGATTGCTTTTATATCTGCGGAGGTCTGCAGAGTAAGCAACTCTGAGTTCATTTACTTTTGGGATGAGCTTAAAATAGAAGCCAAGCATTACGGATTAAATGAATGTGCAGTTTTTTCTGCTTTTTATTTGTTAAATGACTTAGATAAATTCTTAATTTATAGTTATTTTTAATGGATTAAAGTAAAAAGAAAAGCTTTATAGAAAAAAGCACAGATCTCTTCCTCAAATGATGATTCTTCGTTTCAAACAGGACTAAGAGAGATAATGTTAATATGCAGTTTGATTTATTTATTGTGCATATTAGTAATTTGGTTGTTTATACGATACTGTATGTGATCACTTTAAATCATTTATTATAGTAGTTTCATATTAAATTGAATGAACTATATGTGAGATGGGTTTAAATACAGTGCTTTACAGATTGCATGTCATTTCAATTCATGCATGTTTGATGTTTCAGTGTTTGAAATAGGGCTGATGGAGCAAACATTGATTTGGAGTTACATTATTTGATCAATTATTTTTCATAATGTTATTTAATTGATTAGTATTAAGTTATTTTATTATTTATTTATTAATAAACTGATATGTGCATTATCTTACATAATACATTATAAATATCGTATATATTTTTGGTTAATACATTTTATTTGAAAGTATTTTAAATAGTTTAACTTAATTATAGAAATTAGATTGAAACAGTCAAATCTTTCTAGCTAAATTTTATACAGAATAATTTTATTCTCTTTATTCTCACAGATTACTTTTATTCTGTTTAAAATTGATCAAATGTCGATGTGCAATTGTAGTTTACTACATTTTTTGCAATTTCTTATTCATGATTTAATTTAATATTTAATTAGCATATTTCATAATAAATATGTGCATTCTGTTTGATATATATAACAATATTATAGTAATCATATTTTAATAATTTCATAGAGGTAAATTCATAATCACAACTAGTGATTAAAATCTAATTGCCCTAATTGAAGAATTGAAGTTTTTATTATTTTTGAGTCTAAATCATGTTCATTTCTCTTTTTTGTTTTTCAGGAAACTCTCCATCGGACGAGTCGGAGGAGCGAGACAAAGAGCCACGCACGCTTACTTACCCAGCATACATTGCCAGCCTGCTGGACTCGGGTGCCAAGCGCATGGCGGCGGGGGTGCGCATGGACTGCAGCAGCCAGGGCCAGTGCCCTCTGTCCTGCCACCTCTGCCACATGAGTCCTGGGCCTGCACGTCCTGCAGAACCTGTGCTGCTCAACATCACTAAAGCCACGCCGATCTTCGAGCTTGTCAACAGCAACGAGACATACCAGGTATCTGTGGCCTCTCACCGTCTGCTCTTACCAGGTTACCAACTGAAGCAGAGATGAGGCCTTCTGGCTGGACAGTGTGTTCGTGAAGCCGGCTGCTGCTCAGTTTGTGTCTGATTGTAGCAATTTAGTGGTGCTGATATAATTCTTCAATGCTTTGTAAAAACTGTAGCAGGTGTTAAAAAAATAAAATAAAATGGGCACTATGGTGGCGTAGTGGGTAGCAGTCGCTGGTTTGAGCTTCAGCTGGGTCAGTTGGCATTTCTGTGTGGAGTTTGCATGTTCTCCCCGTGGTTGCGTGGGTTTCCTCCGGGTGCTCCGGTTTCCCCCACAAGTCCAAAGACATGTGGTATAGGTGAATTGGGTAAGCTAAATCATCTGTAGTGTATGAGTGTGTATGGATGTTTCCCAGAAATTGGTTGCAGCTGGAAGGGCATCCACTGCGTAAAACATATGCTGGATAAATTGTCAGTTCATTCCACTGTGGTGACCCCAGATTAATAAAGGGACTAAGCCAAAAAGACAATGAATTGTATTTAATAAATGTAACCATGTCCAGTCCATCAGATCAGAAACACATAATATTTATGTACTATATGCATACAGTACCAGAAGAGATGTATAACATAAAAACTGCAACATTATTAGTAAGGCAACAAAGCTTTGAAAGTGTTTTAAGTGAAGTGTTTGAAGTGACCTCTAAAATTGACGTTATGAATTTTTTAAGAATTATTTAAAAATGAAAATTGTGCAGAATGAACGATTTTTCAGTGAAAAAATGCAAGAGGCAATTAAGATGATATATTGTTCTTTCATCTTAAAGACCAAGTAAGAATTCTTTAATTAATTTGATAGCTTTGTTAAAAATTATTTTTGATATTTTGATTTTGATTTATAATTTTATATTTATATATTTATATTTATAAATATATATTTATATTTTAGTGTTATATGTATAATTTGGACAATTACAATTTATTAATCTAATACACATTTTACTGGTCCTTAATGTTTGTTTTTGAGGTTCAGACTTTTTTTAAAGCTGAATGGAAAAATAACATAAAACTGAAATGCCGCTGATATATCATCCAGGTAGATACTGCACTCTAGTGGTGTAAAGTACCCTTGGCAACATTTAAAAAAGAATGAAAATATGCTATAGAGCCTCTTTTTCATAATTATAATAAATAATTGTACACTTTTAACATGCTCTGTTTTTGTCTTCTTTTGCAGGCCCTGCAGGAGGCCATGATGAGTGTTTTATGGTGCTCTGCTAAAGGTGATGTTATTGATGACTGGTGCAGATGTGACTCCAGTGCTTTTGGCACAGATGGACTGCCAACCTGTGCTCCTCTGCCTCAACCTATGTGAGTTCAAGGCAATATCTTCAGTGTAAATGTCCGAAGTGAGGCCTTAAAGTTCAGATCTTGGTCAATCAGTTAGTCATAAATTTAGTAAAAGTTGATTTTGTGCTCTTGCCAGGCTCAAACTGTCCCATTCGTATGAGCCCAGCAGCTCGTTGGTCATCATAGAATGGAATCACACAGAGCCACCAATCGGAGTAAGGATTGCGGATTACCTCATCAGTCAAGAGAAGGTGACAGAGCGGACTGATCACTCCAAAGTTGAGACAGGTAAGCTTAAAATATTCCCATCTGTTTCCACAGTAGAGGCTAAAACACACACACACACACACAAAATAGGACCAATACTTAATGCTCACTTATTTGAGAGACTGTGTAATAAGTGGGATAATGAATATTTAGCCAGTCATTATCACAAATTAAACCCCTTCCGGGTGTAACAGGATCTTGCCACCTCATGCTGAAGTCTTGATCACCCAGCCAGGGTGTTATTTTGCAATAATGGCAAATGTCTGCCAATGAATGCACTGAGACTGAAACATTAAATAATCTGACCAAATATTATGTTGAAAATAGAAAAATTAAAAGGCATAATATTAAAATATTCAGCTTTAATGCTCAGCATAAGCCACTTTCACACATCCATACTTAACTGGTAAATTGCAGGTAAATTACCAGTTATATATTCTTTTCCATTTTGACTTCTTTTTCAGCAGCACTGGATTGTACTATAGTGTCCAATAATGAATGCAGTAGGCGTTAATACTATTTAGTATGTGTCTCAAATGGAGTGAAAACATGTTCTGTCTGATTATCTTTTTTAAAAACATTACTCAAATCTTATCAGATTTGACAGATGGATGAAGGAAACAGAGAAGCGTTTCAGGGTAATCTCTAACTTTGATGGAAAAAAAACGATACAATGTCATTGCTGATCTGAACAGAATATTTGTGCATTTACCAGAAAAGGTTGTTATAGAACTTTTTGGGGATTTACTGGTATTGTTGTATGAAAGGAGCACGAAGGCCTTAAAATATGACACTACCTGAATAACAACCACATTTTAGAACCCAGTCTGTTTGGAAATACATAAATCTGCAGGCGTTTCTGAAAAAGCTGCAGTACATTGATCCAGGTACTTTTTGCTGCACAAGAACAGGGTGTTGTGTCTCCTGTGCATCACTTGTGCTAAACCATACCATAATCCTGTTGTGTTGTTCAAAAAATAAGTTAAATACCACATTTTCTGAAGCAGTTATGTTGTTTTACCTTGTTTTACACAGTTGAGCTGTTTTGTCAGACAAAAATATTTTACTTGCAATTTTGGGCCCCATGAAATAATATGAGGATGGGCCCACTACTACCAAGCTAGCCATCTAAAGTCTTTGTCTGCAATGTAGTTATACTGACGTATGCATTTTATTATTGATTTTGTCCACTACTTATCAGTATTTAGTAAGAGAACAGACATGACTGTAGCTAGCAGATGATTTATTGTTCAAATGTAAACAGTGATCAAATATTCACTGAGGATTGTACATTTCTAAACACAAAACACCAATGTGTAACTATTTAAATATTTGTACTGCAATAGTGTCTCATACAATGTGCAATACACTGAAACAGTGACAAAAATCAATAAGACACAGAATTATATTACAATGGGACCCATAAATAAGCCGAGACCCATAAATGATGCTGAGTGCATCATCCGGGTAATTAAAGTGCACTTATTATTGTTAGAGTTTTCAGTGTGAACGCACTATTTACACTATTTATACTACAAAATGGCATAGAATAGTGCATAAGTATGTGATTTGGGACGCAGCTGATGGTAACCTCGAGGACATCACTGCTTTGACAGTTTACCTGATGATCGCACTCAACAAAGTATCAACTCTCTTCCCGCTACTGACAGACTAAACCATACAGTGAAAGGAGGGGCGGGTGCAATTTGACAGTGACAGACACGAGGGGCAGACATAAGCCGTATTTTTTTTTTATTTCTAATAAATTGTTTTACTTGTAATTTAGAGATACATTCATAATTCATATTACATTATAGTACTGTTATTAATTATAAAGCAGATCTCTGTGGGCCCCTAAAGTATATGGGCCCTTAGAAACGTCCTAACTTTCCCCCCCTTTGGGTCGCCCCTGCTTATAGTACTCTGCTATGCATAACTAGTACAAAACCATACCAAGTGAGCTATTAAGCAATCTATAACAGAATGGCTGCCCATATGGAGACAGATAAGCGTATTTGTTGACAAAACTTCCATATTCATTTATTAATTTTCTTTTCGGTTTAGTCCCTTTATTAATCCGGGGTCGCCACAGCAGAATGAACCGCCAACTTCTCCAGCATTTGTTTTAGCAGCGGATGCCCTTCCAGCCGCAACCCATCTCTGGGAAACATTCAATCCAATCCAATACAATACAATATTTATTTATAAAGCACATTTAAAAACAACCAAGGTTGACCAAAGTGCTGTAGGAGTACTAAAGGCAGAGAAGAAAGCAGAATATAAAAGAAACAATTAACAAATAAAATCAATAAAACAATGATCAAGGAGTATTAAAAGCAAGAGAGAATAAATAGGTCTTTAAAACAGACTAAAACACATAGGTGGAGGGGGAAAGTCTAATGTGAATTGGTAGACTGTTCCAGAGTTTAGGACCAGCAACAGCAAAAGATCTCCTCGTTTTTTAAGGCGCGTTCTGGGGACAGTGAGTAGATTGAGATCGTAGGATCTCAAGGTTCGAGAGGGGGTATACGGACAAAGCAAGTCTGTAAGGTAATGAGGAGCAAGATTATTGACAGCTTTGTAAACAAATAATACAATTTTAAAATCAATTCTGTATTTAATGGGTAACCAGTGAAGTGCAGTTAAAATCCATACATTCTACATACATTCTCATTCACACACATACACTACGGACAATTTAGCTTACCCAATTCACCTATACCGCATATCTTTGGACTGTGGTGGAAACCAGAGCACCCGGAGGAAACCCACGCGAACACGGGGAGAACATGCAAACTCCACACAGAAATGCCAACTGACCCAGCCGAGGCTCGAACCAGCGACCTTCTTGCTGTGAGGCGACAGCACTACCTACTGCGCCACCATGTCGCCAATCTTCCATATTGTTTTCAAAAATTTTGTACAAAAAACTACACAACAATAAAGCTTCTTAATAGGCACCTTGATGTCAAATCTACATCAAATAGCACATAAAAACACGTACAAATGCAAATCGATTTGATGTCAAAACCTCAACATCCATTTGACATCCACATATTGATGCCCTTTTGACCACCAAAATAATGAAAAAGTATTATGATAATGTAAGAAAAATTGCATTTGTCTGAAAACTTCAATTACAAATTCTAAATTTACACCAGATTCTGTATTCCTGCATGTAAACTACACACAACCACAGGGAGAACATGCAAACTCCACACAGAAATGCCAGCGACCTTCTTGCTGTGAGGCGAACGTGCTACTCACTACGCCACCGTGGCACCCTCAGCATCAAACTGACATCTAATATTGGCATCAAAAACATTTCAAAAGTTGATTACTGCACAGTGTTATTTATAGAAATGTTAGATGTCAATTTGTTGTCAAGGTAGTCAATTGACATCAAATTTCTTTGCATTTTAATGTCTTTTTTTGATGCTGTTTAGACATTAATGTGTCGCCAGGTTATTAGTAGATTATCTGCTTTCAATCAGCATTTGTTTGGGGGAAAAAAAACTAAAGTTATTGTCTCACTAAAAGTTCACTTCATTTCACCTAGAAACTGCAGCCTAACATAAGTATACGTATGTTTAGGCACCGTTGCAGAAATGTAGGCGTTCTTTCCATTGAGTCTTATGTAGAATGCTCTACAGTCAGTGGTTGTAAATCTGAGGGATGGCTGTTAAAATGAAGATTAAAGACCCTTCCAGAGATAAACTAAAACAAATGCATAAATTTAGAGAATTACCCAAGCATTTGGATGATTCCAGTTGACACCTGTGGTCCTATTATCAGAGAACTGAAGCCACATCAGAAAGCAAAGAAACTCTCTAGACAGGGTGATCATTCAAAACAAAAAGGAAGAGAGAAGCCAACAATCACTTTGATTCAGCTTCAGAGTTCAGTAGCAGTAAGGAGATAAAGGTGGACTGTCAAACGGATCATGAGGGAGGGAAGCACTTAAGAAGCCATTACTGAAAAGGAACAAATGAAAGCACATCTAGAGTTTGAAAAGAACAATAGCAGCTCATTTATGTCGTGGGACAAGATTATTGGTCAAAAGAATCCATATTCGAGTCTATATTTTAGTCTGAATTCAATGTGTACTTTCCTGCAGGCAAGTTGATTTCAAAACGACATCAAAAAACACTTTAAAAATGCATAAAATCAAAACATCATCCAACATTGGAGTCAAAAATACTTTATAAATCGATTAAAGGACTGTCCTGTAGTTTACATGCATTTTAGGGATACAATATCCAGTGTAAATTTAGAATTTGTATTTTAAGTTGTCAGATTTATATATTTTTTCTTATTTTATAATTCATTTTGTGTCATTATTTTGGGTCAAAAAACCAAACAAAAATGTTTTTGACATCTATCTATAACCATTTTTTATGTGTTTTTGTAGTTTTGCAATGAAGGTGCCCAATGGGATGTCCTCATTTTCTATAGTATGTTACTTTGGGATAAAGCACTGTATATAATTTGCTCTTGAAAGAATTAAAACTCTGAAATAACATGCATCATGATCAGAAATACACTCCATGTTGTGTTTTCTCCCTTTTTAAATTCCTGACAGTGATGTATTTGTGTAATTTTGAAAGAATGAAACAGTTTGAGGTGAATATTAAGACAATATGTGCCTCACATCTCCATCCTGGGCATAATGGACATCACATGGGATTTCTGCATGAACATCAAAAACTCTCACCCCAATCAGGGTGAATGTATGTTCAAGCCTCATTTATCAGACGACGTGATGCTGGACGAACACCATGTTATGGTTCTGCCAGGGTTTGCTAAGTAGAACGAATATGTCTTAACCCGAAAGGCCTCCTTTTGCTTTCTGCGTGACATGCCAAATACGTAGTAGCCCACCTCGGGCACACACCTCAACTTTCTTCCCACTTTATTTTACTCTAAAGTTGTGCTTTTGACCTCTTGAGTCCCCATGGTCTTCATACTTCGATACTTACTATGTTCTAAACCAGTGCCAGAGATTTTGCTTGACTTCAGGCAAGAGTTGAAATTGATTTTTCACACAGATGATCAATGGTTTATAAAGCAGGTCTTGATACTGGACTCACTGTGCTCCATAAGGACATACATGTGGCTCCCGGAAAATGCTCTGTTTTGTATGCGTCACACATGTCCAACTATTGATTCATCTGCTCTCAGCTTAAACTGTGAAGGGTTGTTAAATACAATGAGAAAGACCACCTTGGAGCAAGGAAGGACAGAGGCACAGCGAGAGTTGATTCTGGTAATGATTAGCATTTAATTCTTTCGGGATGAAGCCAAATGATCATATGTTAAAAGAAAAAATTGGATGAAGACCAAAACCTTACTACACCAGTTTCCTTTCCTGAAAGGCGTGCCAACTCATATGGACTGACGACATGTGGTTCAGAATATAAAGTGTAATTGTATTGGTACAAGATATAAAGTGGTACACTATATAAATGTATCTCAATCACCAATAATAATGGCACTTGTGGAGCAGCTACTGTACTGTATACAGCTTTTAACAACAGTTCATTCTTGTTCTTATATCTGATTGACTAAGAGCAGTATTTATATCAGTATATCAGAATTAGTATCAATAGCTTACTTCTGACTTGGTTTTGCTAGTTTAAAAAATATATATATGGTTATTAATTATTACATCTAATTGGCTGATAGCCGTGCGATATTCCCATAATAACAGCATTCGTACAGCCTCCTCAGTCTTGTGTATTACTCCCCCCACATACTGTAAGAACAGATCCATAAACTCACTACAGTTTGACAAACATTGCAGCTGTTGGACAACATAAGGCTTTTTCAGGTTAGTATGTAGTTGTTTGGATTGCAAGTATGCAGTTTATTTATAAGGATAGTGACTATTTTAAACACTGTATTTATAATTTTGAAGATACAGTACGTTTGCCTCCATCAGCCTGTCATACTGAGCGGAGCAAAGACCACTGATATTGATGAGACCGTTTATGGCAACAGAGACCGTATAATATGCCCTCAGTGTAAAATCAGTGTAATTTCAAACTACAGCTGATAAAAACATTATAAAACTGATGAGTTACATTCTAATGCTGCTTTCACATCAGATGCGGATGAAGCATCAAGCGTAAGTAATTTACATGTTAAGTCAATGCAAAGACACGAATAGACATTGCGATACGCGCGAATGAGGTGGCGCTGCGTTAACCAATCAGGAGCTTTCTCTTGTAGGGGCGTGATCATGAAATAGCGCCTGTTGTTGGTGTCCTTGGGAGGTATATTCTCATGCAGACGCCAGACAACAGTTTATCAAACTGGGCTCGACTCAGTTGAAAGCACCGCTGAAAGCTTTCATCATCCAGGTATAGTTTCTGGTGGAGTTTATGATCTTGCAGAGCTGGTTGTACCTCTGAATGGATCTAGTGAACTCAGACACAACTCCAAACAAATCAACGCTGTTTTTCAGCCTTCATAAAGCACATAAACACAGCTATTCTCTTAATAAAATCCATGTTAGCCATTTACCAACGAAGCTACAGTTATCGGGTAGACAGAATCCCTGCCCATGACACAAATCCGCGTCTATTGGGAAGTGAATTTGACACGTGAATGAAGCAGATTTGACACACAAATGAAGCAAGTAAACTCGAAATGTTTACATGTTTATTTACACGCGAATAGCGCTATTTCTCTACGCGTGCCGCGTCTGTTGTAAACACAACATTAGTCAATCTATCTCTTTTGTATGTTGTAGTGCTGTATTTACACCATACTAATTGTAGTGTATTGAGTGCGTGATGAGGACTCACATATCAGGAATGTACCTGTATGCATTTTGTGTTGACCACTTTTTGCGCTTGAGAATCATTCAAATACTACAGTAGCTTTAAAATGACGTTGGTGAATTAGTAACGGCTTCTTCTGTTCTGATGTCAGCTGCAGATGTGAAAGAGTGGCAGAAGCAAGTAGTTCCTCTTACAATAGGATTTTTAGACTCTGTGTTTGATTTTCTTTTTTATATACATGATTATGGAGTCAAACTGTTATCCGCAATCTCACACTCGTAGCAGTGTGATATGGCTGTATATCGTCACTGGTAGGACACTAAGGCCCCGTTTACACTAGTGCGTTTTCGTTTTAAAAGTTTTGCTACGGTTACGCCATCCGGCCACACTACGCCGGAGTTTTCGAGGTGCGAAAACGGAGCGTTTTAGAAACGCTGGAGAGAGCGTTTCCATTCTAAAACGCTGCTGCAGCGTCTCAGTGTGGACGTGGGAAAACGTATACTTTTGAAAACAGAGGCGTGGCTGCTGAGATTCGCTACGTGATTGGGGCTTTTGGTCATTGCGTATCCTTCCCTTATTCGTCAAGCGCACGTGGCTATAATGTCACCGGCAGACAGCAGACCAGTCTTCACTGTAAACGCTGTATTTTCGATAGCCATGGATGTTTTATATTCATTTGTTACTGTAAGTAACAACTCGACCTCGTCGTCTGTCCACAAAAAGACCTCTCTTGCTTTCTTTACCATCGCGTTCATCGTTCAACCAGAGTTTGTTCACTAACAATAACCAAACGCCGAGCGAGACACATGCTTCCTGTTTATACTTGAATGCGCATGCCCAGAGTGCGCCAATGGTCACGTGATATACGTTTCTGGTGGATTAGTGAAGACGGAGATCTGTTGAGACGCTGGGTGAAAACGCGAATGTGGACGCGGATCGTTTTCATGCTAAAACGCCGTTTTAAAACTAAAACGCACTAGTGTAAACGGGGCCTAAGGCACGCACACTTTGAACACTGTTGATATACAGCCATATACAGCCATTATTATAAAGGCATGCCCACTATACAGTGTGTGTAGTACAAAAGCAATAGTACAATAGCATGTAGAAAAGCATGTACACTAAAAATGACTTTAAATGACAATCAAACTAACTGACGGAATGATTGTGAATAAGTTTATGAAAAAAGATATAATAATTTAATACTGAATTGAACTGAAGTATTAATGCTGGAAATTCAGCTTAGTATAAATTAGCTTAATTTGAGTTATATTCAAATTATATTTTAAATATATTTATTTTTAATTGTAATAATAGTTTTTGATCAAACTATTAAAGCCTTGGTGGGCAGAAAAAACTGTCTTTCAAAAATAAATGTGTGATTGCGTCATTATTATAATTATTATTATTATTATTAGTAGTAGTAGTAGAAGTAATTGTCGTAGAAGAGATTTTAGATGTTAGATGGTATAAAAAATTAAATGCTCAGCTGTTTGTGCTTTTGACTTTGTAATCTTTTGGATTATACTTTTGTTTGGTCCTGAAGTTGTTTTATATGGCAGACTACCCTTGAACTGCAGCTAATCAAAACAACATTTCTGACCAATCATGTCCCCTGTTATAATAGCTACTATGCTCATGCTTGTACTAAATGATGCCAGGCTTACACCTGTATTATTAACTCCATAAAAGAAACTGATGCAGAACACATGTTCTTTCACTTTAGCAGTATTTTTACCAAATATAGTTTGGAGTCCCATATTGCGTTTGCACCAAGACAACCTTTGGCTTCCCTGTTATATCTTCCTCTATCCTCATCCATTCCCCTCATGCACTTTAAAGGCATGCCCATTGCCTGTCTTCCTCCACCTTTGTTGTAGCTCTGTCCAAGTTGGACAAGAGACACATCGTGACTGTTAAAGTAGAAAGAACATCATGTTATATGAAGTCCAAATGTGGAATTGTGAAAATGAGATTGATGGGGAGATGATAGTAGAGGTTTTGCTGGAAGCCAGAAACGTATGGGTGTTTCTGCATTTTCCTCTGTAGCCGTAAGTAACGTCTTGTACTTTAGGCACCCCTGATTAAAAAGTGTCCAGAAACAGCATTTTAGCCTTTTCTGGAAGGGTCTGTTCCACAGGTTGTCAAAAAAATTATTATAAATCAATTTTTTTTTTTTTAGTTCTCATAAAACATGTGAGGGGTTTTCTCAGCTTGTATGAAGCTTTCATTTGCTGTATTCCAGGTCATTGCACGTTTATGTTAGTCTGTGTTTTGCAAAACTCAGACATTGGACCCTATCATACACCCGGCGCAATAAGAAGCAAGACGTGTTTGGTGCAATTTGTTGCTATTTTTCAGACCAGTACAACCCTAATTTTTTTCACATTTTGCACCACGTTGTTTAAATAGCATATCCATTCATGCCACTTTGTGGACTCATGGGTGTTCTGGTTTAAAAAGGAGGTGTGTTAAGGCGCATCGTTGGCATGTTGCTATTTTGAGAAACTGAAATAGACTGCACCACTGACCTAAAGTCTAAAAAACACACAACAGTCACAAGCACTTAACTTTTTATACTGAAACAATCAAAACTTCACATTAGTCATAGTACAAACAGGGGGCACTCGAGAAACACCTGATCTCGTATCCCTCCTAACGCTCATTGACCAGACGGGAACCTTGGGCTCAACTGTCTCCGAGCTCAGGGTTCTCTCCCGGGACAGCATGCCAAGCCTGCTATCATAGTTGAGCATATCTAAGTGTGAACTCTTGAAACTGCATTTAAAAATAGTTTTGCAACAAATATTTGGCTTAACAAACAAAATTAAATATAATATGTTGGCTAAAGGATGTCTTCAGGGGAGTGTGTAAACACCGTTTCCTTTTATACTAAAGTAAAAGAGTAAAGTAAAGAATAAAATTAGACTTCGCCCCTAGCTCTTTAAAATAGTGCCCATTGATTTTAACAAATGGCCATTTTTATTTGTATTATCAAAAGTGAAAGTTAAACTATACATTTTAAATGACTAAATGAGGTAGTATGTGCTAGTCAATTTAACTTTAGTAAACTTTTTTTTGTGTTAAACTTTAGTAATCTTTTTGTTTGTGTGTGCACAAATATCTTTATTTTCTCTAAAAAAGTATAGATTCTCCAAAAATGAAAAACATTTTATTTAGTGTAATGTTATAGAAAATCATGACTTTTCAGTTATTTAAAAAAATTGGTTGATTGATTGGTTTCTTGGGTGGTTGCTTGGTTGCTTGGTTGCTTGGTTGGTTGGTTGGTTGGTTGGTTGGTTGGTTGGTTGGTTGGTTG
>CAIGQQ010034181.1:4895720-4925241 GCA_903798035.1 Danio albolineatus | reverse complement strand
TTTATTTATTTATTTCTAATTGCCTAATTTTCCTTCTCGTTCTTCAGTCAACCCTCCTGCTTTTCTCACTTCCCTAAGTCTTTACATTTTCTCAGTTTCTTCATTCCTTCCTTCATTTCTTCCAGCCTGTCTGTCTCTGTCTTTCTCTTCATACTTTCTCTCGGTCCTCTGCGATGGCATGTCTTGAGATGTGCACATTTCAGCTTCCTACTTCACCGCAGGGGAGAAACGGTCATGTCAATGTGTGTAAGCAGCAACAAATTAGTTTAGGGGAGACATATGGCAGACATTGTGGAAAGCTTTAGGCTCAAAACACTAACAGCTCACATGAATCCACTTCACAGCTGTTGCTTCTGTATGTTTTTTTAATGGAATTCTCAGTATGTGATAGGTGAAATAAATATTTTTGTACGTAATGCCTCAGTGTTTACCATAGGTGCATGTATTTCCATTAAAGTTTATGTTCACTTTTGATCCACAGTTGATTTGTTTTAGTAATGTACAAATCTGATCAATACATTAAGGAATTGATTTTTCTCAGGCTGAATGTAGGAGTGGATTGAGAAATGTTGTCTTTGGCTCGCATGTTGAGAGAAAGGTCTTGCCTTGAACCAATGAAAATTTTATGCACTCTCTGTATCTTTTGGTCATACCAACATCTGTTTATAACAATACATGCTTTTAAGTTTAATGTTTTTTCCAGATGAATCAAAATATAATAATAATTCACGTTGTTCAATCCTTGAATGGGGTCGTACTAGAACAGGGTATTCCCAAATAAGTAGTCACATACCATATTTTTTCAATTCAGTTAGACTTTATTTCTATAGCACTTTTTACAATCTAGATTGCAAAGCAGATTAATATGAAGAAAAAAATAGTACGACGTAATGTTTCAAATTGTGGAATGTTCCAGCAATTTAGGTAGAGAGGATATGACTGCAGAATGCTGGTGTAGATCTTGTAAATAGAAGTTTATTATAATTGTCACTGTTGAATTTCAGTTCAGTTTAGCTCAAATCAGTGTAATGCAAATCACACCATATACAAATATAATTTTCTGCATGCAGAAAAGCAGGCATACTACAAGCTAAATAGCTTTTCTCTTGTTTAAACTATTTAACTTACCAAGAACTGACATTAATATACCTACATATATTTCAAAAGGTGACCTAAATATTCATGGATTGGAAAGAGGTCAAAAGTTCTTCAGATCCCCATGCCAGAAATGAGATTGTGTGAGATCAGTATATATATTGAAAAAAGAGAATTGAACAAAAGAGAAAGTTAGAATGTTTAAAAACTTGAAATTGACAGAAAATGACACAGGGTGCATTTACATGCACAAAAAAATAGATTATTTCAGAAATTGTTTTGTGTGTTTACATGCAAATCAGTAAAACCATGTTTACATAGGATTCAAAGGTTTACCATATATTTCACCAGCAGCTGGCATCACATATGGAGTGAAATCAGTGCCCATACTTTACAATCAAATCCAGCATTTTGCAAACAAACATGATCTGCTTTGCTAAGAAGCGCTCGATTTGCAAGCAAACAGAAAGCACTTTGCAAAAACAAAAGCTTTGAGCTTTGAATTTGAGCAAAAACCCAGTAGTGTTAAATGTTAAATACTGTAAATCATATAAATCCTATTTCACAAATATTTGTAGTCTATCTGCGTGTAAACATTGAACAAATGCCACATCTAGTGAATACAATTGCATACCTGTCTGTTATGATCACGAGACAGTTGTCCTTTACTGAGATTCTTTAGACTTTCTGGTCCCACTTTATATTAAGTGTCACTTATACCTGTGAACTTACATGGTAATTGGATGTGTAAGTATTATGTAACTACAGTGTATGTACACACTGGCACATAGTATTTACTTGTGTAATACTGGTGTAACTACACTCATGTAACAACCCACTGAATAGTATTTGTAAGTACAAATGTGTAACAGGACATTGGTAACAACACTAGGAAAGTACACATCTGTAACAAGAATTATGTAAGTGCATTGTGTAACAACAATATGTACTTGCAGGTGTTTTCCCGCTTCCACACCTGTTTGCAGATCATGTACTGTATATTGTATGGCAGAACTGTATGGCACAAGTTTTCACCTTGTGATATCGTTGTAATTACATGGTAAATCCACAGGAACTGTCCACTTAATATAAAGTGAAATATTATATATTGGCGCTATGGGTAAATTTATGCTACTCTTCTGGGGTAAGTTTAAACAATCCATCAGTTCCCAAAGAACAAAATTATGCACCGCCCCACATTTATTTCCCAATTCAGAAACTATTTCAATTTGATATATGTCATGATAGGGGGAAAAAGAACAATCTTCATTTATGTTTCTTGTCAACTTTAATTAAAATAACAATGTTAAAAAAAACATTTAGAAAAAGTCACCGTATTAAAGTTACAGTATATGGACTTTATTTGAACAAAGTTAATAAATTACAAAATGATCAATTCGGTAGTTGTAGTGTTAACGTATTGGGTGGATCTTATCAAAATATCTTGCAAGTTCTCTTGGATAGGTTGGGAACCTAATACCTGCTATAATGAGAATCAGAGAGGGTTTTTGGTCAAAGCCCATGAAAGTTGAACAGAGGGCAGCCAGGCATCACAGTGTGGTCATGTCAACCTTGGTCTTTCCCCTTGAAAAATGGGATTGAGGCATGAGGATGGAACATGATGAAAGAGCATAAATTCGGCCATATTTTCCAGACACCTGTGTTGTAACCATTGTCAGAAAGAGCTTTAGATTGATAAAGAGGTGGGGATGTCTTGACAGGTATTTTTATTGTTATTTTTTTATTTGCTTTATTATTATTTTCACATTCACATTTGTCAAGGAGTGTTAAAGTGTCAAAGAACACATTTGCCGCAGTGTCTTATGGAAACCCTACGCTTAGTTACTGATGGCTTTAGTTATATGGACGTTTTATTGGAAGCCTTTTTCCTACAGATCTTTTGCTGTAGGGAAGTTTGCATGCCAGAGAATGACAACATTTAAAATGGAGGGAATAAACATGAGAAAATAAAGTTTTATATTAGCTTTAGGAGAAGAGGATAAAACAGATATTAAACTCTTCTACTGATACATTTAGTGCAATCAACATAATGTAATTGTTTCAGAGCAAGATATAAGATTTCAAGAGTTCACACTTAGCTGATGATCGATAATAAAGCGTATTTGGCATGCTGTCCTGGGAGAGAGCCCTGAACACAGAATATCCTTGAGCCCGGGGCTCCCTCCCGTTTGAAGGGCGAGAGGAGAGTTTGAGCTCAGGTGCATCTTGAGAGCTCCCCCTGCTTGTGAACGTGCTGAGATATATCTGACTAGGTTGGCTTAAGATGCTATTTAAGAGTAGTCAATTTACTTATGTTGTATGTTTTTGGACGTGTGAGGAAACCGGAGAACCGGTTCAAACTCCACACAGAAACGCCGACCGGACCGAGAAGAGGCCAAACCAGCGGCATTCTTGCTGTGAGGCAGTAGTACTAACCACTGGGCCACTGGGCCACTGGGCCACCGTGCCACCTTATAGGAGAGGAGGAAGAGTTGGGGTGGAGGGGGGATTCAAGGCGAAGATGACTGGAGTAGAAAGCTCTGGTAATTTATAGTGTGTCAGAATTCATCTGATTGGTGCAGTATGCAGAGCTGATGTGGTACCAGCTGTGTTCAATCATAAGCACGTGATCCTCTCGAAATTGGTTTATAAATAAAATCTTATCATTCATTCATTCATTCATTCATTTTCTTTTCGGCTTAGTCTCTTTATTAATATGGGGTCACCACAGCGGAATAAACCACCAACTTATCACTTTTCTGAGTGTAGTCTTCATAGTTTTTATATTCAGTAGCAAAGTTTTTTCTATTGGCAGTGAATAAAACAAGAATTTTAATTTTGGCTTGCTTGGATTGGGACTTGTGGAGCTGTGCATCAATGGATTTGCTCTTCAGCAACCAGCAATGAAAGTTAAATCAAACTGAACTGAACAAAACTGAACTTCAACCCTGAAATCTGGACTTTACTACTTTACTACTTTACTGTGTGGAGTTTGCATGTTCTCCCCATGGTTGTGTGGGTTTCCTCCAGGTGCTCCGGTTTCCCCCAAAAGTCCAAAGACATACGGTACAGGTGAATAGGGTGAGCTAAATTGTTCGTAGTGTATGTTTGTGAATGAGTGTGTATGGATGTTTCCCAGAGATGGCTTGCAGCTGGAAGGGCATCCGCTGCGTAAAATATATGCTGGATAAGTTGGTGGTTCATTCTGCTGTAGTGACCCCGGATTAATAAAGGAACTAAGCTAGAAAAAAATTAATGAATGAATGAACAACCAGTGTTGTCATAATGGGACAAATACAGTATATGAAAAATATATGCCATGAGAAAGACCACTTTCCACAGCAGACATCCAAACTGTAGTAAACAGTAAACAACATGAGACTTAACAATATACAGTGGAAGTAAGTAGCTGCTTGCACAGAAGTGTTTTTAAGATTTATTAGTTAAATCTCTTGTTTCAGCACATCCCAATGGTACTCAACTTGATTGACAATCTTGTGACTGTAGAAGCATTTTAGTGCAGTATAATAAGTTACCCTGCTGGAAGTAGCAATCTCAAAAATACACTGTGGGAGGGACATAAAGGGACACACAGTGTCTGAAACGGTACTCAGGTAGACTATGCTTTTAAATAATGTTCAGTTGGTACTAAGACAGAAAATCTCCCACACATTACATCAGCAACCTCCTGAATTCTTGATATAAGTCAGGACGGATCAATGCTTTTATGTTGTTTACACCCAATAGTGACTCTACCATTTTAATTTTTTGGCAGAAGTTGAGACTCTTGAGACAAGGCAACCTTTCTTTGGTCTCCTATTGTGTAATTTTTGAAATCCTATGTGAATTGTAGCCTCAGTTTCCATGTTGTAAACTGACTTTGTGAGGAGTGTGCTCTTATAGATGTGTAGTCTTCAGAGATGCTGTTCTGCAGACCTTGGTTGTAACAAGTTTTTTTATTTTTATATATTTTTTCTGTTTGTTTGGACCATTGACCACTGGGATCACCAAGATATTTTCACTCAGACCTTTATCTGCATATCTTAGAGATGGTAGCACATGAAAATCCCAGTACATCAGCAGCTTATGAAATGCTCAGATCAACCTGTCTGCCACCAACAACCAAGCCAAGATAACTTAAAGTTCCTGTAGAATCAAAATTAATTTTTAGAACCCTAAGCCTAGCATCAATAGTCTTAATGTTATTTATAAGCTACACTGTAAAAAAAATCCGTAATTTTACGGTTTATTTGTATCTATTTAAAAAACAAACTTAAAATAATGTCCGTTAAATTACAGAAATATACCGTAAAATAATGGATGTTAAATTACAGAAATTTCCTTAAATTAAAATTTCTGGTCAATTTCTGTAGTTTAATATCCGTTATTTTATTGTAAATTTCTGTAATTTAACAGCCGTTATTTTACTTTTTTTTTTTTAGCATCCCAGCTGCCAGAAATAAACCGTAAAATTACGGATTTATTTACAGTGTAGTTTGCTCCAAAAGAGTGTCAAAATTCACATTTCGCTTTCAGTTTGTCACTTCCCCTAAACTAATTAAAAATTCATTATTTTTTTAAGTCACCTCATGCTGCAGCTTCTCTTCAAATCTTCCGAACAATCAAATGCTCTCTAGTATCTGAAAGCCAGAGGTTTCAAAAAACATTATGTACAGCACTTCTTTACAGCCGTCATCAAGGGGAAAATACATTACACACACACACACTTTAATGATGACTATAAAGCAGTCTCAAAATTAAATCTGTAACACACAGCTATAAGTGTTTGTGTTTATATACTTATAGCTGTGTGTTACAGATTTATATATATACACGAGATAAATGATTCAGACGGTGTAAATATAGTTTCCTTTGGGGTGAATGAAGGCTGCTTTCGTGTTAATGCCAAGTGAACCACCACAGTGCATAGTTACACGATTCACTTCAGCACAAAGCGGATCATATGAATGCATCGACATGGACTACACAATTTATCGGTCCCATTTGAACTACACTGAAAGTTATATTTTAAAGGAGAGAGACAGTCAGTCAGACAGTATTGTTATTATACAGTACACTCTGGCAATCACAGTAGCTGTGATATAAACAAACCCTATTGGCTGAATTTTAGTTTTTTTGTAAAGAGTAGGAACTACTCAATCTTAACGTTTCAGTGGAAATGACATCAAACACAAACAAAATATTGAATTTCAAAGCACTTCGCAGCATCTCTAAATTATCTATAATCTATAATCTGATGGATTGTTTAGCAAATAATCTCAACCACGTCTGCATGCCTAAATGCATAAAGCTGCCTCCATGTGACTGGCTAACAACTGAAAGGTTGTACATAATAAAGTGAACAGCTAAGGCACTTCCTACATCACTTTTCCCATTCCGTATTTTTCCCAAATGTAAATAATCTTAAAATGTTCATGTGTTCCACACATCGTAAATGACACGCGATTTAATATCTCATAAAAGCACACTTGCGAAATTTTCCACACATATCAAAGTTTAATTGCCCATTTACAATTACAATTTTTCACCTTAAAAACATAAAACAGAGATGTTGGAGTTTGCGGAACTATATATGACTGGATAAATATGACCCGAAGTGCTGCAGTCCCTCACAATGTCACTTTTCATTAACATCCTAGCACATGTTCTTCTCCACAAGTACTGTAAATACTTGTGACAGCAAGCACATAATCACGCATACACACTTTTCCCCTCCGCGTTTATCCTGGCATCATGTTCTCTGGTATTTTTTGAAGAGGAGGCCTCCAGGAAGACAAGCAGGGCGACCACTGCTTTTAAAAGCTTCCCCATCCCCTGGCGGGAGGTTTCTCTTTGCTGTGAAAGGCACACGAGACCCCCGTGCTCATGTCCTGTGACGCATGCAGGCCAGCTGGGCAAACAGTCTTCCCGTCCGCTTCTTAATAAGAACGGCAAAGTACATCAGGCCCACCGGAGACTTCTGTATGGGCTCTTTATATGGTTTTAGATGGCTGAGAGTCACGCGTCTCATGTGAAATCAAACCACGAACATCTCTTCCGATCAAAATGCCCAAAACCACAGGGTCTCCATCTCTAGAAGCTTCTAGAAGGGAGACACTTGTTTTTATAGTAGCAGGTCAGAGTCAGGCTGGATTGAGGGAAATCCTCATGTACCAAAAAAATATAGTTTAGTGTTCCCATTGCAGAGGCTTTCCTGAGAAGATGGGCTGTTTTGCTGATGGCTCATGGTTGTCTTCTAATGACTTCTAATGGAATCTGCGCTCTCAGAAATCAGCAGAAAACTCCAGTTCAGTTTTTAATACGTATTTGTTATATTAATAGATATTATAGAAGTGTTTAGATCATTTATTTATGTGCAGTAAAATTTGTAAAGTAATATTTTCCTTCTTTTAGTGAACAGATTATATGAGAGACCTACTGTAGCTTTGTTTACCAAAGGAGTGGTTCTAATTGATTTTAAACCTTAAATTAAAAATACATGTATAAAAATAAAAATAAGTCTTAAGTTTTATTAACTAATATGTTCTCAAACATATTCCACAGAAAGCGAAATGGATTTGGGCAGCATATATGGTAAATCGGCTTGTTGGTTTGTGGCAACAGCACAAATGTTTGTGTCATTCATTCATTTATTTTCTTTGGGCTTAGTCCTTTTATTCATCACCACTGTGGATTGAACCACCAACTTATCCAGAAAATGTTTTACACTGCGGATGCCCTTCCAGCTGCAACCCAGTACTGGGAAATACACTCTACCATACAATTTAAATACCCATACACTCTCACATGCACACCCATACACTACGGCCAATTTAGTTTATTCAATTCACCAATAGTGCAAGTCTTTGGAGTGTGGGGGAAACCCAGAACACACCCATGCGAACACGCGGAGAGCATGCAAACTCCACTCAGAAATGTCAACTGACCCAAACTGAACTCGAACCATCAACCTTCTTGCTGTGAGGCGACAGTGCTAACCACTGAGCCACCGTGTCGCCCATTTGTATGCCATGTTTATTTTTAAGTCTCAAGAGATTTTTAGCCATTTTCTTTTAAGGATGTTTCTAAGTGTAAGATAAATTGTTTCGCCACCTTGGAATTATAAGGTTCTGTCTGCGTTCTGAATGATGTTGAGATATTGAGCTTCAAAGTTTTTGTGTTCCATAGCAAACAGTATGTGTGTAACATTTGTTTTTGTTTTTTTAATAAAAAGTCTTAAAATGTAAACAACTTATAAAAAAACATCCCATAATGGAAATAAGTTGTCAATTAATAAGAATATGTCAATAACTCAATTTTGACAAAAATGTACGATCGAACCTTATAATTCTAAGGTGACGATTTTCCATTTACATATAAATAGAACACATGTAGTTTGAACATGTATTTGAAAACTTAACATTGTGTAGGGGCGCCACGGTGGCGTAGTGAGTAGCACGTTCGCCTCACAGCAAGAAGGTCGCTGGTTCGATCCCCGGCTGGGCCAGTTGGCATTTCTGCGTGGAGTTTGCATGTTCTCCCCGTGGTTGCGTGGGTTTCCTCCGGGTGCTCCGGTTTCCCCCACAGTCCAAAGATATGCGGTACAGGTGAATTGGGTAAGCTAAAGTAGTGTATGTGTGTGAATGGGAATGTATGGATGTGTTTCCCAAAGATGGGTTGTGGCTGGAAGGGCATCCGCTGCGTAAAACAAATGCTGGATAAGTTGGCGGTTCATTCCGCTGTGGCGACCCCAGATTAATAAAGGGACTAAGCCGAAAAGAAAATGAATGAATGAATGAATGAACATTGTGTAGTGCAGTGGTGTTCAACCCTGCTCCTGGAGATCCACCTTCCTGCTGAGTTCAGCTCCTACCCTGATCAAACACACTTGAACCAATTAATCAGGACCTGAACAGCACTAGATAATTACAGGCAGGTGTGTTTGATATTGGTTGCAAGTGAAATCTGCAGGACGGTCGATCTCCAGGAGCAGGGGTGGACACCTCTGCTGTAGTGCAATTATTTATTGTTCATATTGTTCATTATTTATTGTTCATCAAGTTCATTTGGCGATTTCAGCCATCCTTCATCTTATCGTCAGTAACATGCAGTCTCTCTGACATTGCATGTTATGGTTTTGCGTGTTGGACACTTTTAATGCTTCTATGTTTTCTATGAAAAATTTAATTGGATGGGAATAACGGGAATGATTGTTTTATTTAGCCAACCACATTAGACAAGATTTTTTTTAAAAAAGTTAAATATATTGACTGGATAACAGTGCAGTTGTGATATGAGGACGCTGGACAGCGGAGTTGAGGATCCATGTATGGCTTAGTCTTCTGTAACTGTGGGACTCTGGACAACGGAGTTGAAGATCCACATGCAGTTTTAATAAGTAGTCAGACAGCCAATGGTCAAACACAGGAAATCCAAAAACATAGTCAGGTTGTCACGTCCAGAAGAAGGCGATGAGTAAAGATATACAAAAAGCAGTATTTATTAACTGGTTCAAGTATAACACTAGAAGAGGTTTGTAACTTGGACGAAGGCAAGGGGATAGGTATCCATTCAGGAGAGGTTTGAGTCAAAGTACATTAAAGCTGTGTGTGTGTAATCAGCGAAGAATTGGAACAGGTGTATGTGGTGCATGACAGAATTTGTAGTTCATGACACGATTGTAGTCTGGGTGAAGGTGAATGTTTACCAGCGATCTGGATGCCTGATCACTGGTGATCGTGGCAGCAGTAAAAGTACAGATACAGCACAAAAATAAAAAATAAATAAAATAAAATGCCATAATTTGAGTATTTGTGATATCAATTTATAATGACACTTCACACACTATAGGAGCAAACAGTGAAATGTAGGATTTATTTCTTGTCCTCATGTTTGTGTTCTCTAATCTTACAAAGGTATGTACCCAGACTTAAAAACAAACATTGAGATCAGAATGGTCTATTTGGTTTTGTAAACCTGAGTGTGTACATCTATATAAAGTTAAACAAAATGCTGTTGTTACTGTTGTTGTTGTTTTACAGAGACTATGTTGAGTTTTGTGGATGACATCATGTCAGGGGCCAAATCACCGTGTGTGATGCTAGGGGACATTCCTGATCCTCTGTCTTCAATCTCCTTGATCATCCGCTGCCTGGAGCCTGACACCACTTACATGTGAGTTCCTCCTTTTGTAAACAGCACAAAAATACCAGTTTCATTGACTGATTTCAGCTGTAAAATGAACAATCGATTGACTCAGTTTTATTTGATTCTTTCTGTCTTCGTTTGTCCTAGTTTTCAAAATGTTTTTACAGGTGATGTATTGACATAGATAGCATTTAAATGTTATACAATTAAACAATATTGAGCAATTATTATTATTATTATTATTATTATTATTATTATTCATTCATTCATTTTCTTTTCGGCTAAGTCCCTTTATTAATCCGGGGTCACCACAGCGGAATGAACCGCCAACTTATCTGGCATTTGTTTTACGCAGCGGATGCCCTTCCAGCCACAACCCATCTCTGGGAAACACATTCATACATTCTCATTCACACACATACACTATGGACAATTTAGCTTACCCAATTCACCTGTACCGCATGTCTTTGGACTGTGGGGGAAACCGGAGCACCCGGAGGAAACCCACGCAACCACGGGGAGAACATGCAAACTCCACACAGAAATGCCAACTGACCCAGCCGAGGCTCGAATCAGCGACCTTCTTGCTGTGAGGCGAACGTGCTACCCACTAGGCCACCGTGGCGCCCCATCCTGATAGTCATCATCATTATTAATATCGTTTTTTTTATTATTTTTTTAATTATTATATTTTTCCATATTATATTTTTACTTTATTATTATTATCGTCATCATCATCATCATCATCATCATTATCTTCATCTTCATCATTATTATTATGATTATTATTGTTGTTATTATTGTTATTGTTATTAATATTTTCCATATTAGAATATTTTTACTTTATTATCATCATCATCATTATCATCATCATCATCATTATTTTTATTATTATTATTATTATTATTATTAGTATTATTTAATATTATTATTGTTATTAATATTTTCCATATTAGAATATTTTTACTTTATTATTATCATCATCATCATCATCATCATCATCATCATCATCATCATCATCATTATTATTATTATTATTATTATTATTATCCCTAAAAAATTCCCCTCAAAAAATCTATGTTTTGTCTTTCAGTCAGTAAGACAAAACACAAAACACTGAGGCCCCAGTTTTTGGCTGCCAGATTGACTTGGACATTGAACTGATGTGAAGTTGCATGTCTTCAGTCACATGAGGGAATTTAATATCTGCGTGAGCCCAAGCAATTATATCTAACAGAGGTTGTGAAAATCCTTTAATGATTTGTGTAAAATATGTCTGGGGTATTTTCTCCCATGTCAATTTTCCAATATCAGTAGTTGACTTCAATCGCGCAGTTCACTAAATAGCTTGGCAGGTGAAAATAAAAAGCTTGAAATGTATAATTGATCTAATCATTGCTTTTGTATAAAAGCATTTTGTTAAGCGTGTTCAGACGCCCTTGGAGAGGTATTACATCTTTTTCTCAAGAACGTTCATTTTTGTGCCATGGGGAAGAACATGGTCTGCTCACCCAGTAGGACAGACTCAATTTGGGCTAGTTTTTATACATTCTTCAGATACATCTGGGGAAACATTTCATTCTCTGGAAGGGTTTGAAAGTGCGTCAAAGGGTGCACTTTTGTGGTAATAGCAGAAACAGCGTAGGGAAGATTGATTTGCTGAACAGGGCTACTTACAACACGAAAAGGTTCAAGTAAGCGTCTGACATTAGCAGTGTATTGTGAGAGTAGATTAAAGAAGAAAAAGAAATGCACTTTAGTATTAATAATGGCAATAAAAAGAAAGTTTAATGAAAAAAATACTTGGTTTAGCAACTGCATCTTTATTATAAAAATTTAAAAATAAAATAATAATGATGATGATGATGATAATAGTAGTAATCATCATCATCATAATAGGTATTGCTTTTGTTTTTGTTGTTATTATTGTTGTTGTTGTTGTTGTTGTTGTTGTTGTTGTTGTTGTTGTTATGTAAAATGCATATATTAATAATAATAATAATAACAACAATAAAACTTATAATCATCATCATCATCATCACCATCATTGTTATTACCATAATTATTATTATTATTATTATTATTCATTAATTCATTTTGTTCACTTAGTCCCTTTTATTAATCCAGGGTCGCCACAGCGGAAGGAACCGCCAACTTATCCAGCATATGTTTTACACAGCAGATGCCTTTTCAGCTGCAGCCCATCACTGGGAAACATTCACACATACTCATTCACACACATACAATAGGGCCAATTAATCTTACCCAATTCACCTAGAAATGCCAACTGACCCAGCCGAGGCTCGAGCAAGTGACCTTCTTGCTGTGAGGCGATTGTGCTACCTACTGCACCACTGTGATGCCCTATTATTATTATTATTATTCAAGAGTTCACACTTAGCTGATGATGGATAATAAAGCTTGTTTGGCAAGCTGTCCCGGGAGAGAGCCCTGAGCTTATGAGATCCTCGAGCCCTGGACTCCCTCCTGTTTGCAGGGCGAGAGGAGAGTTTGAGCTCAGGAAGATCTCGATGAACTCCCCCTCAGCTTATTTCCAGCTAGTGGCAGAACTGCGGTAAGGTGTATTCACTAAAAGCTTGACTGTGGTGTCAATTTGTGTGTTAAGTTTACTTAGGGTGCATGTTATTTGAACTGTGGGAGGAAACAGGAGAACCCGGGGAAAACCCACACGAGCACGGGGAGAACAAGCGAAACTCCGCACAGAAATGTCATCTGGTTTAGTAGGGACTTAAACCAGAGGCATTCTTGTTGTGAGGCAACAGTGCTAATCACTGGGCCGCCATGCCGCCCATCTGAAAGGGGGGAAAGTAGGGGTGGGTAGGTGGGGGGGTGGGGGGGGGGGGGGGGTCTTCAAGACAAAGATGTTGAGATAAGAAAACTTTGGTTATTTATAGAGAGTTAGGAATCATCTGATTGGATAATCGATCATGAGCTGACAAATATTATTATTATCCCAAACTGCAAATAATAATAATACATATTATTATCATCACCATCATCATCATCATCATAATATTGAAATAAGTAAATAAATACTTTTAGAAAAATTTATAGATTTTACAGGGGTTCTCCCTGTGTTCGTATGGGTTTCCTCCAGGTGCTCTGGTTTCCCGCAGAAGTCCAAAGACACGTGGTATAGGTGAATTAGGTAATCTAAAATTGTCCGTAGTGTACAGTATATGTGTGAATGAGAGTGTTTGGATGTTTTCCAGTGATGGGTTGCAGACGGAAGGGCATCCACTGCATAAAACATATGCTGGATAAGTTGGGGGTTCATTCCGCTGTGGCGACACCTGATTAATAAAGAGACTAAGCTAAAAAGAAAATGGATAAATGAATATAGATTTTACATATATAGAAAAATACAAAAATAAAAATTATTGTTATATATTGTACTTTGCAATATTTTAATTTTATAAGATCAACATTTACCGTTACTGTGTATGCAGTATCGTCAAACATCTTGTGATTATTGTGAAGTCTGCATTTGAAACTGCTGTATGTTCCTCCTCGCTAATAACCTGAGGTCTGCAAGCATGTGTGTGAGCAGTGTTTCTCGCTCTGCTCTGTGTTTAGTTGTAGGAGCTTTAGTTTGACCGCTCTGATGTCCTGTGCTGCTCATCCCACACACATGCAGACAGTTACACACACGCAGGGCCCGCTGGAGACATTACACAGCCCACAGTTCTGCTTAGTGCACTTCTTTCCAAATGTTTCTGATAGTTGACCAATGCTCGTTCGATTATTTATAGACCTGTTCAGTATTATTGTCTGATTCATTTTAGAGCTTTACTTTTCTGAAAAGATATACTAAGGTACAAAAGTTTGAGGCTGATTCTTTTAAGCATTGTTCAGCCTTTCTAGTTTGGATACATTACATACATTGTTTTAATATGCAGACCTTCCTTAGACATTTGATTGCATTATTGTAAATTAAATCTCATATTAAAATGTTACATATTTTTGTAACATGGAATAAATGCTTATATGTAAAATCCTGTTTTATTTCAGCTGGTTGGCAAGAACATGTATTATCTTTATTATAATAACATAAAAACAAATATAAATAGATAAATACACCAATTACTGTATGTAAAATATACACTCACCAGCCAGTTTATTAGGTACACCTTACTAGTACTGAGAACTGCCTTAATCCTTTATGGCATAGATTCAACAAGGTACTGGAAATATTTCTCAGAGATTTTGGTCCATTTTGACATTAAAAGCATTACACAGTTGGTGCAGATTTGTCAGCTGCATGTCCATAATGCAAATCTTTTATTCCACCACATCCCAAAGGTATTGAATTGAGTTCTGGTGACTGTGGAGGACATTTGAGTACAGTGAACTCATTGTCATGTTCAAGAAACTATAGGTGATTCGCACTTTAAGACATGGCTCGTTATCCTGCTGAAAGTAGCCATCAAAAGATAGTACACTGTGGTCATAAAGTCACGGACATGGTCAGCAACAATACTCAGGTAGGCTGTGGCATTGACACAATGCTCAACTAGTACTAATGGACCCAAGGTGTGCCATGAAAATTTCCCCCACACCATTACACCACCACCACCAGCCTGAACTGTTGTTAAAAGGCAGGATGGATCCATGCTTTCATGTTGTTGACAACAAATTCTGACCCCACCATCCCCTCGAATGTCAAAGCAGAAATTGAGACTCATCAGACCAGGCAACGTTTTCCCAAGCTTCTTTTGTCCAATTTTGGTGAGCCTTTGTGAATTGTTGCCTCAGTGTCCTGTTCTTAGCTGACAGGAATGGCACCGGGTGTGGTCTTCTGCTGCTGTAGCCTCAAGGTTCATTGTGATGTGCATTCAGAGATGCTCGTCTGCATATCTCTGTTAAAACTAGTGGTTATTTGAGTTACAGTTGCCTTTCTATCAGCTTGAACCAGTCTGACCATTCTGCTCTGACCTTTGGCATCAACAAGGCATTTGCACCCACAGAACCGCCACTCACTGGATATTTTCTCATTTTCTGACCATTCTCTGTAAACCCTAGAGATGGTTGTGCGTGAAATCCCAGAAGATCAGCAGTTTCTGAAATACTCAGACCAGCCCGTCTGGCACCAACAACCATGCCACGTTCAAACTGCAGCAGATTGTCTTGACCACGTATACATGCCTAAATGCGTTGGGTTGCTGCAATGTGATTGGCTGATTAGAAAACTGCGTTTACGAGCAGTTGGACAGGTGTACCTAATAAAGTGGCAGATGAGTGTATATGGATATGTAAAAAATAAAAATAAAACACACACACCTTAGTGGGACTGTATTAATGACAATTAAATCATAAAACAGACTAAATATTTGATATTTTTATTTAGTTAAAATCCCAATGACTAAAACTACAACAAACAAACAATCAAAAAATAAAAAAAGATGTATTTTTATTACTATATATTGTAAAAATAAAATCTTGATTTTCCTTGTAGTAAATATCAATCAAGGTGTTTTTTTTTAATAGTAATTTTATTTTATTTTTTAAATGTTTTAATTTCATTCAAAACTACAAACATAAGGACTTTCCTGATGCTTTCTTTAGGTTTTTTTTTTTTTTCTTGCAAAAAAGGGGATACTGTTTGTAGGACCCAGGACATAATATTTTAGACCTAACCATTATCAAAATAAATGTATGAAATCACTGTTTGGAAGTTAAACTAGTTCCTCATTTTTTATTTTTCTTTAATGAAAAAAGTAAATGCAATCCTTGAAGATCATTACACGCAGGTCTTTCATTAATAAATCACACATATAAGAGCCACTTTTGTATTTATACCGCACACGCACCTTCAGCATGATCTCACCACTGCAGAGTAATGCAGGTGGCGGCTGTGTCTGATCTCCTCCACTAGATGGAGATAGAGTTCCAGCTAAACTTCACTCATAGAGGAGTAAGGGAGCGCTAGTACACACGTCGAGCACAGCTGGTTGCTATTGTTCAACTTCAGTTGTCTGCACTTAAGAGATCTTCAAATCAAAGCCATGAGCCCAAGGTAAACTCATGCTTATGTAATGGGAGTGGTGCAGTCATGCATTTTGATTTTAATGGTGGTATATGCTGTTATATGATTACATAATTCACACACTGAAACAATTTGTTGACTCTGAACTTCAAAGGAGTCCCAAAAAGGTAATGGTTCATAATTTCCGAGATCTATTTGAAAGTGTTATTTCCAGCTGAACTTAGGAAGCAGTCCAGACACACTTATTTATTCGTTTAACCTTAACCCTGAATTTATTTGTTTTGGTAAATCTTATTGTTTGACATGCTACATTAGTGGTAGTAGTATAGCAGTAGCGTGTTGTTGTTGTTTTTTTGAGAGGAAATCAGAGTTGTTTGTTAGCATACATTTTGCGTTGTGGTGCCTATGTTGAAAACTGAGGTAAAGTTGGCTTTATAATTGCAGTTTCGTTCAGTGACAGCTTGTGATATGCTCCCTATATTGTTTACCATGGTACTTTGAATATTCGGTCTGAAATCACATGTTAATATTAGCTACTTCAAAACAGCATTAGGACTATTTATTTGACTGTGAACATTGTTGTATCTTGATAGTCATTGGCTGCTAATATTTTTCCCAATTTAGAATTTGCAAAGAATACTTTAATAAAATTATTAACTAGAAAGTAGAATATGCGAAAAAAGCAATCACACGCAAATGGCTACAGCAAGAGCGACCAACCCTAAGTAACTGGATAGATGCAACTATTGAGATCTACACAATGGAAAAAATCACTTTTGTCGTCAACTTAAAGAAGGATATATTCCTGGGAAAATGGAGGAAATGGGTTGAATATATTTTAGAAGACCTGACTTTGTTGCTATAAACGAAGAGAAGATGTTGATCTGATAAATATATACTAATGTGTGTACATGTATCTGGTTATACATATTCATATTGTATTGGATGACATCCCAATGTGTATAATTGAAGATGGACAGTTGAGATTATTCTGGAAGGAATTATATTATGACATGTGTTCTTACCCTGGATGTAAATAGTGCTTTAATTTTTTATTATTATTTTTATTTATTTATTAATTTTTTCTCTCTTTATGCTGTGTTTCATTTTATAATTTACAAAATTTGAGTACTACAGTGTAGTTAATACACCTGACCATAATGTACGTAATTGTATACCACTTAAGGTCACATATTGAGATTTAATTGTACCTTGAAAGGCTGTATGATTGTACTCAATTGATTGTTCACATTCATTCATTCATTCATTTTCTTTTCGGCTTAGTCCCTTTATTAATCCGGGGTCGCCACAGCGGAATGAACCGCCAACTTATCCGGCATTTGTTTTACGCAGCGGATGCCCTTCCAGCCACAACCCATCTCTGGGAAACACATCCATACATTCTCATTCGCACACATACACTATGGACAATTTAGCTTACCCAATTCACCTGTACCGCATGTCTTTGGACTGTGGGGGAAACCGGAGCACCCGGAGGAAACCCACGCAACCACGGGGAGAACATGATTGTTCACAATAAACAGAAAATAAAAATTAAAAAAGTAGAATATGCGAATATAAAACCAACTTTACTCGACTTGTTGGAATTGTTCATTCATATCTCACCTGCCATTTTATTACTAGTTATACTGCAAAAGGTCTAAATCAGAGGTGCCCAAACTTTTTCTTATGAAGGGCCAAAAACCAAACTTAATTGAGGGGGGTGGGCCGAAGATTAATATACCAACTATTACACTAAAGCTGCTATGGTATAATTTCCTAATTTATTATGACTTTATTATTTATTATATATTTATTATTTACTGTTGTTATTATTAATTTCTAATTTTTACATTTTATTATGAACCTCTTATAATAAAAACATAAATAAACACATTTGTAACGCAATGGTATTCAATGCTGAATACATGAGCTCAACAATTAAACAAACAAACAAAAGGTGACGTTAAATTAGAAATGACAATCTCTGTTGAAGGCATTCATTCTAAATTTCTTCTCAGATGGGATGGCTGGCCAAATCAAAGGTTACCATGGGCCAACTTTGGCCCGCAGGCCCTATTTTGGGCATCTCTGGTCTAAATGTTAAACTACTGTATTTCTGAAGCCAGGGATAACTTCTAGCAAACAAATAATTTGTTGGTATTGGTGATATTTTGACATTTCTGAAGTAACTTTACCAAACAAAAGTAGTGTTATAATCTGTTCAGTTATTGTCAAACCTGGTCAAACACAAAACAAAAAAAATGATTGATTAATTTAGATTTCAAACAGGTTTTTGATTTAGATTTCAATAGAAAATACAAAATGTGACACTGTGTTTTATGGTTCTAAAGAAAAGAAACTATATTCAGTATTTCCCCCAGAGTAATGCTAGACATTGAGGAAAAGTTGTTATTCTGTAGTATGCAAATTCTAAATAAAGAAACCTACTATCAACCTACTGCTATATTATGAAGCAACAAACTACAACATTGTTCACAGTTAAATAAATAGTGCTAACGTTAATGTAGTCATATTTACATGTGATTTCAGACAGAATATTCAAAGTACCATGGTAAACAATATAGGGAGCATGTCACACATTTTGGGCGCCACGGTGGCGTGTGAGTAGCACGTTCGCCTCACAGCAAGAAGGTCACTGGTTCGATCCCCGGTTGGGGCAGGTCCCGGTTGGGCCAGTTGGCATTTCTGTGTGGAGTTTGCATGTTCTCCCCGTGGTTGCGTGGGTTTCCTCCGGGTGCTCCGGTTTCCCCCACAGTCCAAAGACATGCGGTACAGGTGAATTGGGTAAGCTAAATTGTCCATAGTGTATGTGTGTGAATGAGAATGTATGAATGTGTTTCCCAGAGATGGGTTGTGGCTGGAAGGGCATCCGCTGCGTAAAACAAATGCCGGATAAGTTGGCGGTTCATTCCGCTGTGGCGACCCCGGATTAATAAAGGGACTAAGCTGAAAAGAAAATGAATGAATGAATGAATGTCACACATTTTCACTGAACGAATGAGCGAGTATAAAACCAACTTTACCTCAATATGTTACACTTACCATTGTTTGTAGTAATGGATCTGTCTGGAAACGTGGAGCTAACAGGGGCAGTTCACTCATTCACACAGTAAAATTCTCATCATTTACTCACACTCAAGTGGTTCTTAATAAAAAAAGCAGCCATTGACATCCATAATAGGATCCAAACATACTATAGAAGTAAATGGCTGCTTTTTTTAGTATATCTTGGTTTGTGTCCGACAGAAGAGAGTAATTCAAACAGGTTTGGATGGAACAAGTGGGGAATGAGAAAATGATAAAAAATAAATTTAAAAAACTGAAAAACTAACGCTTGACATGAAATGTAACATCACGTTATTGCGCATCATACGCATTGCATCAAGTTTAGAATAGCTGGAGTTGTAGTTGGACCCCAGAGGCAGCCGTTGAGTCCCACTGCCAATGTTCATGCTTCAATCTAGCGCTGCAGATTATTGGACAAAAATCTAACATTGTGATATTTTGTTATTCTGCAGTAGATATTGTGATATGAATACAATTTCACCAGGTGACTTGAATATCTTTGGAAAGAATTGATAATTTTATATTGATTGGGATGATTCTGTAGTGGGAGTGCATCTGCAGGATATCTAATAAAGAATACATACAATTTGAAATATTCGGTAGCACTTTGTAATAACTACACGCTATGAATCATCTTTTAAGCATTAGTAAATAGTGAATTCATTATTTGTTAAGCATTAACTCTACATTAATAGACGTTAGTGAGCAGTTTATACCTGCAGCTACAAATGCTCTATTATTGACTTATAGATACATTTATAATGTGCTTAATAATTGTGTTTTCATTCTTTGTTAAGGATTTACTTTTCATTACTAAATTAAGTATCGCATTATTTACAAACCATTTGTATTCAAGAGTAGTTGGTGGTTTTTAAGATCATTCAGAATGAGTTAGTAAATGATTAATAAACTATTAAAATCAACATTTATATACTGCATTACTCAGGCATATATTAATAGTTAATTTGTATATTAATAAACGCTTTATTAACTCAACTTCATCCAGTTTTGTGACCTAATCTAAAGTGAGGACTATTCATGCTTTATAAATCCCTTAAATGATTATTAAAGGCTCAGTTTTATTCTAAACAGGAAAAAAAAGGGACTAATAATATTGACCTTAAAATTGTATTAAAAAATTAAAAACTGCTTTTATTCTAGTCGAAATAAAACAAATAAGACTTTCTCCAGAAGAAAAAAATATTATCAAACATACTGTGAAAATTTCCTTGCTCTGTTTAACATCTTTTGTGAAATATTTAAAAAAGAAAAAAAAAATCAAAAGAAGGCTAATAATTCTGACTATAACTGTACACAAATTAAAATGTATCAAATGAAAAATAAATCTTTGCGAGGTTATCTAAAATAAAATGACTGTACAGTTTAAACATCGCTAAATAACTTTAAAATGTTGTATTATACTTTTAAATTATATTGTTGTTTTTTTACTTTGACACTCCTGTTATTCAACAATGTTTAAACTTTACAGTAATTTTATTATTTAGAGAGGATTGCAAAGATATATTGTTCATTTGATAATAAGCCTTTAATAATCCTTTATAAGGGATTTATAAAGCATGAATAGTCCTCACTTTAGATTAGGTCCCAAAACTGGATGAAATTGAGTTAATAAAGCATTTATTAACATACATAGTAACCATTAATATACGCCTGAATAATACAATATATAAATGATGATTTTAATAGTTTATTAATCATTTACTAACTCATTCTGAATGATCTTAAAAACCACCAACTACTCTTAAATACAAATGGTTTGTAAATAATGCGATGCTTAGTTTAGTAATGAAAAATTAATCAGTAACAAATTATGAAAGTACAATTATTAAGCACATCATAAATGTACTGATAGGTCAAGAATAAAGCATTTGTAGCTGCAGATATAAACTGCTTACTAACGTTTATTAATGTAGTGTTAATGCTTAACAAATAATGAATTCACTATTTGCTAATGCTTAATAAATGATTCATAGCGTGTAGTTATTATAAAGTGTTACCAAATATTCTGCTATGAATTCAGGTAACGTAATTGATTAATGATAAATAATTGTATAAAATTAACCGTTATTGAAATTACAAACGGTACAATTTCTTTATACAAAAAAAAATTTAAAACTCAACATTGCATATCCTGCGATGTGACTATTATTACAATATCCATGATCAAATGATATGTTGTGCATCCCTACCTCAATCCATATTAAATATCGCTTAAGAGTGGGCAAAGCCATTTGTAAACTGAATGTGTTTGGTTTCTGGTGTCACCTGCTTTCAACAATGTTTGCCTTTGCAAAATGGTGTATGTATTATTATGGAAATTGCTATGTGTTACCGTATTTTATTGTATTGGTCAGGCTGTGTAAATAATTAACTGAGTATAGCATGAAAGCTTACTAACTTTTTGAAATAGGACATAGCCATGCAAATAGCAAGCAGATTAAATGATAAATGTCTAATTGTGCCATGGCAGGTTTCGGCTTTGGGCAGTGGACAACACGGGTCGACGCTCCAGTCCGAGTGAGGTGACGATCAAAACTCCCTGTCCTGCCGTGGATGATGTCAAGGCTCAAGGTAGAGAGTTGCTTGATTTATAAATGAACTCTTGGAATTAGATAATATTCAGACAGGATCTGATTCGGTTAAATGTCCCCTCAGAAATAGCAGATAAGATTTATAATCTGTTCAACGGCTACACCAGTGGAAAGGAGCAGCAGACGGCCTATAATACACTCATGGATCTGGGATCACCAACCCTCCACCGAGTTCTATACCACTACAATCAGCGCTACGAGAGCTTTGGGGAGTTCACCTGGCGATGCGAAGATGAACTGGGGCCCAGGTTTGTAAAAACATTTTGAAGTTTTGTTGGATTTTTAGAAACCCTTGTCATCACCGGTGACTGTGAAGTGCACGGCAGCCAACAACTATTTATTTTGTTTTCCCTTAAATGAAAATCTGTCTACAGGCTTTCATAGATGACCTAGTCTCGTTTCCATTGCAGTTTTCCTTGCAAATTTCATGAAAAAGCACCAGAGACGAAATACCAATTACCAAAATACCAAATTTGGGCATTTTTGTGCAATTTACATGTTTCCATTCAGTTTAAATGTACGCAATTTAGAGGGTGGTGGACATCAGCTCTTGACGAAAAAAATATATATATAAAACATGCTAATTTGTACATATATCCCATGCAAGATGGCGTCATAGCTATAGTGGAAATGTAAAAGTGACCACTATTAAGACACAGTATTGTTTTGCCATTAAAGAATGGGTATTCACAACAAAGGCATAGTTTGAGGACACTGTGAATGTGTGTAATTATGAAAGTTGTCGTCGTCTTTAGCTCATCTATGCACATGATTTTTGCAGAAGTTCTGTAGGATGTAAAGTATTCAAAATGTATTATTAATGTAGTGTGAAGCAGCATAAGGCTGAAAACCGTTAAAGCTAAACAATTGTTGAAGCAATTGCTGATTAGAGACGGGCGTATATAAAAGCAGCCAAGCTTTTATTATGCCACAGACAGTGAAATACATTATCTGATTCTGTAATGATTCTGCTCTGAGCAGTTTAATTAAATGCACAACACTATTAAGGTACTGTATATCTGGTGTTTCCCTGTTTTCTAAAATAGAAAAACTGAAATCACCTATAGTTACAATTATTTCTTCAAAACATTTGGGCTAATGTATGTAAGTCAGCAAAATACTTAAAATAAACAATAATAGCATTGTTCTTGTGTTTTTAGGATATTTTAATGAAAAGTTGTACATATTGTGCCTTTAAGACTTCATTTAGGGAGCAACACTGCAAAGAGTCTCATGTTGACAATTGTATAAAAATAACTTGAAATTCAATTTGTTAGATGCTAGAATGTTGCTAAGCTAAAAGCATGACACTTAAAATGTGTTTATTTAAAAACTTTATTCTTAAAATTGTATACAAATATTTAAATTAATGGCCAGTGTATTGTATGTTTTAAGCAAAGGCATCAACAAGTGAAGTGATCCTTGTCAAGTATGGTTTTACCAATAGTCGAAATTGGTCCTCTGCTTTTAACCCATGAAGTGAGAGCGCACACACACACATACACACACAGTGAACATACACCCAATGCAACGGGCAACTATTGCTTCCAAACCCCGGGGAGCAATTAAAGGTTAAATGTCTTGTTCGGGGGCATCATAGATTGGTATCGAAGGTGGAAAACATGAGGTTCATTCACTCCCTGCATCTTCAGTTCCTGCCAGGACCAGGAATTAAACCTGCAACCTTTTGATTACAAGTCCAACTCCCTAACCGTTAAGTCATCAACTTTTCACACATTCTACCCCTGAATCAGAATATACCAACTTCTATACTATAAATGATAGGGAAAATGGTTTGGTATGTGAAAGTGTAGCGTTTGTAAAACAATAGTGAGATCCTGAAATGTGCATTACACTTTACCATCCCATGTGACCACAGCCAAGGATTTGTGAATGGCATTGAAGTGACGCAATTGATGCTGTTACAGCATGGTAACTGTTGTAAATTCCATTTTCATTCAAGCCACAAATATTCAAACTAAGGTGACCTTTGGAGTGTATACGTACGATAGTGTATGGCATGCAATTTTGGACATCGCATTGGATTTATGTTTTCACACAGTGCGTTATGGGACGCTGCATTGGAATCCATGCGGGAATGTTACGGTGACGCATTAACTTTTATTGATCACTATTAAACCCGATATCTTGTTTCACAAGCTTTTACGTGCTTTTTTATGTTTTGTTTTATTGCTCCTTAAATTACATCGTAAACGCAGATTATTCTATTACTGATTCTAACGTCAGACATCTGATTAGGCTATTTGTGCTAATTAGGTTTAAATTGAACACAATCAAACTGATTACAGTACATTTAAAGGGATCACCAAGGCATCACGCTGATCACAAAACCGGGTGGTAATCTTTATACACCCTCCAAAACAAACCAAAGACAAATATGGTCTGGATTTTCGAATTGCGCTCAAATGCTTTCTAAACATAGCCATGTGTTCGATATAAAACGTGAACTCTTCCTCGCCGATGCACAGTAGAGGCAGGTGAGTTTAATTATGGTCATTTGGACAACCGTACCTGAGGCCTCGGTTCAAATTAAAAGGTTGTATTTAATGATCTCCATGTTGCAAGGTCTTCCTTTCTCGCTCCAGAGTTACTGCATTAAAACATGCTGTTATCAAACACTCTCCCACCCAGAGCGAACCGCTGAGAGGACTTCAACAGTAGGTACTTGCAGAACGTGGTCATGCATTAGTGGTAGTTTAATCAAATTCAGGCCTTACACAATGTCCTAGCACCAAGCGACATGATGTCTGGTGACAAGCTGTTTGTCTGTCTGCACCAGATGCGACAGGACAAAAACATAAATACCAGAGCCATTTAGAAGCACAGAACAGTGCAATGCTTTCCCAACACAAAATAACTTGTTTATAACCTAATTAATAGTTATTTAATATTATTAACATTATTAAAATTAGATGCTGATTCTCAGTTCTACTGTTCATAAGTAAAGTCTGCCTGAACCAGAAGTTGCAGAGACTTTTATTTTAGTTTGTTGATGTACTTAGTAGCCACAAGCTGCGTCCCAAACCGCATACGTATGCACTATTTTACGCCATTTTGTAGTATAAATAGTGTAATAAGTGCGTTCACACTGAAAACTCTAACAATAATAAGTGCACTTAAATTACCCGGATGATGCACTCATTCCACCGGTAATATGAAGTGTGTAATGATGGACACTTCACACACTCAACGACCGGAGCTTTGCACACGTAACAGAAGGTGCGGAGCTATCGTGCGCACATGTTGGATA
Source organism: Danio albolineatus (assembly GCA_903798035.1). Classification (NCBI taxonomy): domain Eukaryota; kingdom Metazoa; phylum Chordata; class Actinopteri; order Cypriniformes; family Danionidae; genus Danio; species Danio albolineatus. Next base: position 4,900,019 of record CAIGQQ010034181.1, on the reverse strand, counting down.
ACTTTATTTATTTTGGACTGTGAAAGCAAAATTCTCCTACTAGAGTGATTATAGCACCTCCTGATGGTGAATGCAGTTATTCTCATGCCAGGTATTATTTGGAATTTTGGTCATTTATTTCTCCAATTTGGCGACCGTCAAACGTCATCAGGGAAACGGTTTGAACTTCCGCTTAGTAAAAAAGCCATTAGTGGTCCATTTAGGACAGCACTACATACATATACTATGCTGTTGAGTGTGTAAGTGCATAAGTACATAATGCATAAGTGCATCGTGTATAGTGTGTCATTTGGGACGCAGCTACAGTCAGCTAAGCAGGGCTGAGCCTGGTCAGTACCTTGATAGGAGACCACATGGGAAGTCTAGGTTGCTGTTGGAAGTGGTGTTAGTCAGGCCAGCAGGGGCGCTTAACCTGTGGTCTATGTGAGTCCTAATGCCCCAGTAAACTGAAGGGTACACTATACTGTCAGTAAGCGCCATGACTCTGTGGTCATTAAAAAAACCATGGCACTTCTTGTAAAGAAGATAAGTAAAGTGTAACCCCGGTGTCCTGGCCAAATTCCCTTTACGGCCCCTTACCAATCATGGCCTCCCAATCATCCCCATCCACCGAATTGGCTTTATGTCTCTGCACTCCACCAATAGCTGGTGTGTGGTGAGCGCACTGGGGCCGTTGTCCTGTGGCTGCCATTCAAGTGAATGCTGCACACTGGTGGTAGTGTTAAGAGATTGTGAATCATGATTGTGAATCGATTTGGGTGTATGGCTATACACAATAACTGTACATAATAAGTACGTATTACATTACTTCCATCTGAAACGGATTATCTATTAGGAGGATTTAATTTTTTGCGCATCATTTCCTTATAGCAAATTAGTAAATGGAAATGAAAGAAACACTGTTTCTATTATTTCTTTTATCCTTATTTACATACAGACACTGTAAAATGTGAAAACTTTAACTAAAACTGTAACTTCAGTTTGTTACAACATAACTGAAATAGTTTCCACTTGTAATTTGTTACGGTTTTCAGTAGTAAGTTGAAAAAACTTAATTCGTTTAAGTGTAAGAAGTTGAAGCAATTTATTTAAGTTGATCCAATGATCAATGATTTTTTTTTGTGTGTGTGTTGGCACAATCTGTGATCCGTAGGCCTATCTGTTGTCAAAGATGCTGTTTGATAATAAATTAACACTCTAATCTTATCACATAGAAAAAAATTTAATAGAAAGAAGCATCCCAAATTGTCATCTGTGGCATTGCCATTGCATTTCAAATTAGTACTGTTTCACTGTAAACAATGCTGGGTTTCACACCATCGATTTGTGTTGGGACAATATGAAGGAATTAACCTAACTTTTTAGTTTTTACAAATTAAAGTGGGTTGAACAAAAAGCAATTAGGTTGTCCCCCAAAAAACTCAAGAATGGTGTTGCTTCAGCTCATTTTAAAATAAGTATTTTAAACAAACAGAAAACAGCATTTTTTTATTTTTTTTTTGAGTGTTTATCTGACTATGTCTCTCGTTTATTTTTATTTATTATTTTTTTACATTTTTGGAAGAAAGAAAAATCACTTATGTGGTCTAAACAACTTGCAATAAACCTGTCCAGCTTCATCTGGAGTCAGATCACCTCATGAAGTGGTCTCCAATGCGTTTCAGGAGGTATTTTCACCTGCTATTTTCACAATCAGATATCTGATGAGACAGCTCCTTAGGTTCTGTAGAAAGATTCTGGTATGTAGTTGCAAATTGTTTATAGCTAAACCTTATTAAGCAAGCGGTCTACTAATACTCTTAAACTGCAAATTGACCTGCAGTAGCAAAGTTACTTATCTAAAGTGGACTATAAAAATAAAGTGTTACCAAACTTTCTACGTCATCATTTTAAATCTGAGAAGCACAAGTTTACTGAACAGGTCAATTAGTGTTAATACTAACCTAATTAACCCGAAAGAAGACTCCAGGGGTGAATGTATTGAGATTCAAAAACAGCATTTAATCATACTTTAATTCATCAAGACATTTACACTACGAAGGGAGCTTGTTTTTGTTAAATATTGCACAAGTGTATCAACTTGAGATAAGCTGCTCCAGTGGAGGTCTGGAAAGACTGACGATTATCCTCCTTGTATGCGTCATCAATCTCACTGCTTCCATAAAAGCATTTGAATTTTTATGCATGGAAATATAAACAATGTGGATTTGTCTTTAGCACAAAAGTCATAGAGTTCACTAGGGTTTTCTTATCAGTGTCACTTAAATGCAATTTTCACCAATAATACAAGATGTTATCAACTAAACCGACCCCACTCAGCATATAAACCAATGTTTGCTTGGAAGAAAATAGATTTGAATAACAATCTTTCCTGTTTTCTTTCCTTCTGAGATATAGAAAGTTTTGTGACTCACTCTTAATTGGACCGGACTGACTCACGCTTTAATTGCTGGAATTCGATGGGTCAAAGTGCTTGTGTTGTTTTGGTTGGAGATTGATGCTGCGCAATTACTCTAGATGTTGTGGAAGCTGGTTGTGAGGTGGGTTGTGTGTTTCTGTGGGTGTCTGAGGAATGCGGCTGATTGTTTCCTCCCAGATTTCGGAAAGCGAGAGTGAGAAAGAAGCACTGGCAAACCTTTGAAAAAAAAAAATGCTGAAACCTACCTTGGAAATAAGAGGCCATTTTCCACTTCCATACATGCAGGGATTTATGGTGACAACCGTTGCTATTTGCAGACCTAAACTGACTTTCTTGAAAAAAATAAAGGATAACAAACCACAGGGGTTGTGTTTGAAGCAAATAAACATCCCATATTCGCACAACCACTGAAATGTGGCAAGATATTACAAACGTAAATGCGTTTAAAAGAATGATTTAAATGAGACAAACTCTAGTGATTTCTGTCATCATTAAAATGCCATTCTTATGCGTCATGAATTATGAATCCAAAGTAAATAATGAATTTGTATTTGACTTTTGGCGCGTGAAATGAATTTCGAATGCTGTGATTTTTAGTTTAACAACCAATTTTTTTGATTGTAAACACTTTAAAAGCGCTGAGCTGCTCTAAAACCTGGTTTGCTCCACACAGATTTGGTTTTGGGTATTTATGCGGTGGGGTTTTGAGCTTCTGGTTTGGCAGGACTTTGAGGAGAAGCTATGGCTTAGGAATGAAGCGCTCTTTCCGTACTTTTGGGATCGCATTTCAACTTGTCTTTTTTGTGAAGGCTATTTGCGCTTCATTGCATTCACACATACTCAATAAATGCCCTCTCGAGTCACCAGTGCTAATAGAAATCGCAGGTATTTAGCCTTAGATGCCGTTCACCTAATCGCTTCTGTGTTACTTCAGAAGCTTCTTGACAGGATTTTTTTTTCTTTTTCTTTTTTTTAGGCTACACCATTACAATTTGATATAAAAACACCACAGGCATGATTTATGGTGGATCTCCTCGGTCCAGGTTTTGAAGAGCATCGTTTAAGGGGTGCAGACAGAAGCCCTGTGTTTGAGCTCAATATGGCCATCGCCTGCAGATTATATTTATTATATTGGAGGCTCTCATTAATCTTTCAGTTTCCTGCTCTTGTGAGGTGGGCGTTCGCAGAATGGGATGGAAAGCTCAGTGTTTAAAACCACGAGAGGACCAAACATTTTAGCCAGTGTCAAGAGCACTGCATAAAAGGAATGTTATATTAGATATTGTGTGGTATGCATATCACAGAATGCTGATTTGCATGTCATTATGGTGTGTGGGTTCATACTGGGACCTTGTTGTATTTGTACATTATTACAAATAAATGGGATCAAATTACACCCAAGGGGTGACACGATGGCGCAGTAGGTATTGCTGTCACCTCACACCAAGAAGATCGCTGGTTCGAGCTGGGTCAGTTGGCATTTCTGTGTGGAGTTTGCATGTTTTCCCCGTGTTCGCGTGGGTTTCCTCCGGGTGCTCCGGTTTCCCCCACAAGTCCAAAAACATGCGGTACAGGTGAATTGGATGAGCTAAATTGTCCGTAGTGTATGTGTGTGGAGGAGAATATGTGGATGTTTCCCAGGGATGGGTTGCGGCTGGAAGGGCATCCGCTGCGTAAAACAAATGCTGGATAAGTTGGCGGTTCATTCCGCTGTGGCGACCCCAGATTAATAAAGGGACTAAGCCAAAAGGAAATTAATGAATGAGTGAAATTATACCCGAGAAGTTTGAGTGAGGTTTTTATTTTTATTTTATGAAAATTTGGTTATAAAGTTACACTCTTAAAACAAACGGTTCAATATAGAACCAAAAACGGTTCTA
>CAIGQQ010034181.1:4851973-4883359 GCA_903798035.1 Danio albolineatus | reverse complement strand
AGAAAGAAAGAAAGAAAGAAAGAAAGAAAGAAAGAAAGAAAGAAAGAGATTTCCAAATTTACTTTGACTTGTATTTCATTGCAGACAATGTAAACCCAAAGTATTTCATGTTTTGTCTGGTCAACTTCTTTTCATTTGTAAATACACAGACTTTCCTGTCATTCAGACCTGCAATACATTTTTTAAAAAGTTAAGACAGGAATAGTTTAGGGCTAGTAATCAGTTAAATTGGTTAAATCATTGTTTTGAAACAGGTGATGTCGATATGTGATTGTAAATATGATTTGGTAGAAAAGCAGCATCCAAAAAAGGTCTAGTCCTTTAGGAGCAAATATGGGCCGAGGAGCACCCTTTTGCCAAATATGTGATACAAATACATGATAAAGTTATTGAAATGTTTAAAAACAATGTTCTGCAAAAAAAGATTGGAAGACAAATTTCACCTTCATAACATAACTAAAAGATTCAAGGAATCTAGAGGAATTTCAGTGCGTAAAGCACAAGTGCGCAAGCCTAAGCTGAACAACCATGATCTCAGGATCCCTCTGCATCAAGAATCGTCATTCAGCCATAAGCGATATCACCACATGGGCTCAGGACGACTTTGGCAAACCTTTGTCAAGTACCACAATACGTAGTTACATCCACAAATGTCAGTGAAATCTGTACTGTGCCAAAAGGAAGCCCTATTGTCCAAAAGCGCCGGTGACTTCTCTGGCTCTGAGACAGCTGGGATGCACCATCACACTGTGGAAACGTGTACTGTGGCCAGATGAATCAGTATTTCAGGTATTTTTTTGGGGGCGGGGGAGAAATGGATGCTGTGTGCTCCGGACCAAAGTTCAAAAACCAGTGTCTGTCATGGTTTGGGGTGGTTGTGTCAGTGCCCTTGACAAAGGTAATTTACTCTTCTGAGATGGCACAACTAATGCTGAAAAGCACATAGAGATTTTGGAGCACAATATGCTGCCTTCTATTCCAGGAAGTCCGAAATTGGAATATGTGTTTATTTAAAAAAAAATATAATAATAATAAAAGAAAAAGAAAGAAAAAAAGAAATACAAGTCAAAGTTAGAAATCACTTCTTTCTTACTTTTTATTTGCGTTTTTTATACTGTCCACACAACAATTGAAACAAGCACAGAGATATTTGTATTGCTCATAATTTTGGATAGAAGACCAGACACAAGGATGGATTTTTATATGCGCATGTGGTGAGCACTTATGCTTGAGCACACTTTCAAATCAAATATGAGTAACATTTTCTTTGAAGCCTGTATTTGTAATACTTAGCCATATAATGAATTATGTAGGATGCATAACTCCATATAAGAAGGTCGCTGGTTTGAGCCTCGGCTGGTCAGTTGGCATTTCTGTGTGGAGTTTGCATGTTCTCTCCATGGTGGCATGGATTTCCTCGGGTGCTCCGGTTTCCCCCACAAGTCCAAAGACATGTGCAATAGGTAAATTGGGTGAGCTAAATTGTATGTGTGTGAATGAAAGTGTATGGATGTTTCCCAGTGATGGGTTGCAGCTGGAAAGGCATCGGCTGCGTAATACATATGCTGGATAAGTTGGCGGTACGTGCTGATGTGGTGCCCCCAGATTAACTAGGCACTAAGCCGAAAAGAATATGAATGAATGAACAGATGTCAGTGGTTACCATTTCAAACATCATTGAAAATATATTATTTTCGGTTGCCAAATAAGGTAATAGAGAATCCAATAATGCCAGACATGTACAAAAAGTTGGTCCAGTGCTGAAGGTGAATACACGAGTAATAAAAATCTGCACATGGATAAGCAGTGGGGAAGAGCTTTCTGCTTGAAAATGTTTTGTACAGTGCACTCTTTTTGCACTTCATGCTTTTTGTGGCCTCTGATGTTGCAAAATTAAAGAACATTTTGAAGTGTTTTGTAACTTCCATATCCACGTGCGGATTATCATTACTGCTGTGTTGCTAAAATAAAAGTCCTAAATGTTAGGAACCAGTTGAGTATAAATAGTGAGTCAATATAAACCTTTGGGTGATCTATTCCTTTAAGTAAATAAAGATCGCAAAATGTACCACAATACAATTAGGATTTTAAGAAAACTATGTGAAGAGATGAAACGTAGAAAACCAGAATATCTGAAACCATGTATATACAGTATAATGCATTTTAACACATTCATTCATCCATTTTCTTGTCGGCTTAGACCCTTTATTAATCTGGGGGCGCCACAGCGGAATAAACCGCCAACTTGTCCAGCATATGTTTTATGCAGCCGATGCCCTTCCAGCTGCAACCCATCACTGGGAAACATCTATACACACTCATTTAGCTTAGCCAATTCACCTACAGCACATGTCTTTAGACTGTGGGGGAAATCGGAGCACCCGGAGAAAACCCACGCAACCACAGGGAGAACATGCAAACTCCTTTAACACATTTAATAAATAAACAAAATGTTCAGTATTATTACTGTTGTTATGGTCATGCCTGAAATGATCTAAAATTATAAGTCATTATTTCTACAATAAAATAGGCGGTCACACTTTATTTTGATGGTCCGTCTGTTGAATTTAAGTTACATTGCAACTAATTCGTATTAGATTATAAGTAGACTGTTAGGTTGGGGTTAGGGGTAAGGTTAGTGTAAGTTGACACGTACTTGCAAAGTGTCTTATAGTTAGTTAAATGTCTGTTGAATGTCAGTATCAACCGATATTAAGTGGACCGTCTATTAATACTCAAATGGACCATCGAAATAAAGTGTTACCAAATAGGCTAAAACAAAGGGATACTTCACCCAAAAATGAACATTTATTCACTACTGTATGTATTCACCCTCAAGTGGTTATAAATCTTTATGCATTTCTTTATTCTGTTGAACACTAAGATATTTTAAAGAAAGCTGAAAACCGGTAACCATTGACATCCACAGAAGAAAAAAAAAATACTAAGCAAGTCGATTTTTAGCAATGCAAGTTTTAGCCCTCATCAAAATATGTTCTTTTGTGTTCAACAGAAGAAAGAAAGTCAAACAGGATTGGAACAAGTGTAGGGTGAGTACATTCATTTATTTTCCTTCGGCTTAGTCCCTTATTTATCAGGGCTTGCCACAGCAGAATGAACCACCAACTTATCCAGCATATGTTTTACACAGCAAAAGGACCACCCACAACCCAGTACTGGGAAACACCCATAACCATACACACTCACTTTCACAGAGTACGGCCAATTTAGTTCATCCAATTCATCTATAGCGCATTTCTTTGGGGAAAGCCGGAGCACCCAGAGGAAACCCACACCAACACTGGGAGAACATGCAATCTCCACACAGAAATGCCAACAGGTCAGACGGGACTCGAACCAGCGACCTTCTTGCTTTGAGGCGACAGTGCTAACAGCTGAACACCCCTTATTATACATAATAAATAAATATCTTGTGATTACATATAAAAACTGAAGAACTGTTTGCTTTAAGTTTAAATGCATTTCAAAAATATTCGAATCTTGAAGTTTCAGACGGTATCTGTGCATATCATTTTGTTTCGTGTGCAGGCGGCTGGTATTTGGATGCTAGAAGAAAAGCCACAGAAGGAGGGATGAGAGGAATTTGCTCTTCATTGTCCAACTTTTCTCTCTGGCCCTCGTCCGAGACGCTCTTAAACCAGACAGCCCCACCAACATCCTGGGACTTTTCCATGGCCTCTGCGTAAACAGAAGCACGGAGCTACAGTGGCAGGATGCTGTTTCTTTACGGTTTATTTCACTTTCTCAGACCCTGCTTGTTTTACAGTGACCGCTGACAGCTGGCCCTCTGCTAATAAAAGCCTCTCTATCCAGCCATTTATTTATGACAGGCGCTTCCCACGTGAGAAATGGGAGAAAGTGCCACCTGAGCGCCTAGTGATGTGGGCGATGTTTGTGGAAACGCTTGACAACGTGAGACCGAGATTTGGGAAAGGAACGGGGAAAATGATAAAGCGGAATAGATACAGTAGGATCAGTGAAGAGGAGATAAATGGTGTTGCAGATGAGCTTTACCTTTCCAGACGAGAGAGTAGATGGACAGCAGTCTCCTCCGTCATACTGGCAATACGCTCGGTTATTAATGGTGTCGCACCAACCATCTCCACCAAACGGCTGCAGGGGAAAAAGGTGAAGCAGATTAAAATCTTGTTTCAAGTGTTCACTCTTAGCTATTGCTTGATATTAATAGCGGGTTTGGCAAGCTGTCCCAGAAGAAAACCCTGAGCTCTGAGATAATTGAGCCCAAGGCTGTTTCTCAATATGCGTTCTTCAGCAGTCTTGCGTCCTCGTGTTCTCTTGTAACGTCATCATCGTCCGCCGAAGTTCAGTTACAATGCTCAAGACCGCAAGAACGGAGGACGCGTGAAAGTTTCCGGATGTGTTCCTGATATCAAGGATGCACCAATGCAGACTTGAGCACCGAACTCGCTCTAGAAGTCCCAGAAGTCATTGCGATGGGAGGTGGGAGGCGCAGCATTTTATATAGATTTATTATTAAAGTTCAGAGATGACACTTATTTACCACAGGAGTTTCCCTAAATGTGACATTGAAAGTAAACATTCCCATTAATATCTTATTAAAGGCATAAACACATAAATGGTGTTTATTTGTTGAAATTCGTATAAAAATCTGTTTTATTTGGGTTGTGCAACGTATATTTGTGAAGTCTTTATGCAGAGAGTATATTGTGAAACGGGGGAAAACAATAAATTGCTGAATATGAATGCTGTAATGTTTAAATAATTTTCGGTTAAACATTCATGAGGGTCATGTGACCATCAGGAAGAACGCAGCATCTTTTTTCTCACAGAACGTGTTCTCTGTCCTCGCGGTCTCCCGAGTTCGTTCTCCCGATGTGACCTAGCAAGACTGGTCTCCACAAGAACTCAAGTCCGTTCTCTGCGTTCTTGGAACTGAGAAAACAGCCCAAGGCTCCTGTCTGGTAATTTAGCATGAAAGCGGGTCAAAGATCAGGTAGGTCTCGAGAGCCCCCCCTGGTAAAGGTGGAAAAGGGTGAGATGCCGTGGACTGGGGGATTCTTCAAAAACTAAGATAAGGGAAGTAAGACGAAAGGGGCTATTTACTGTAGGCTTGAATTCACCTGATTGGTTAACCGATGATTGCGGATCAGAGACCAGCCGCGATCAATCATAGCATGTGCTCCTCTTGAAATTAGTTTATGAAACTTCACACAAACACATTTAATTGAGTATTAAAGTATTAAAAAGTGCTAATTTATCATATTGTTCACATTTTTATTAACACTAACCTGCAACACTTACTGTATGCAAAGTAGTAAATTGTAACACTGCAAAAAAGGTTTAATTTGTAATATTATTATAAGAGATTCATTCATTCATTCATTTTCTTTTCGGTGTAGTTCCTTTATTAATCAGGGGTCGCCACAGCGGAACGAACCACCAACTTATCTAGCATGTGTTTTACGCAGCGGATGCCTTTCCAGCTGTAACCCATCTCTGGCAAACATCCATACACACTCATACACTACGGACAGTTTAGCCTACCCAATTCACCTATACCACATGTCTTTGGACTTGTGTGGGAAACCCACGTGACCACAGGGAGAACTTGCAAACTCCACACAGAAATGCCAACTGACCCAGTTGAGGCTCGAACCGCGACCTTCTTGCTGTGAGGCGAACGTGCTTACAGCACGATATAAGGGATCGTTGACCCAAAATCTGTCATCATTTCCTCACCTTTCACCTGTCTTTTTGCTGTTGAACACAACAGTTATTTAGAAAAATGTAACTGCGACTAGTATTTGTTTTTCCTAATATAAAAGTCAACGTTTACAGGTTTCAAACATTTTTCAGAATATCTTATTTCGTGTTAAACAGAATAGAAAACTCATGAAGGTTTGGAACCACTTGATGGTGATCATTTTTATTGTTTGGGTGAAGCATCCCTTTTAACTGCATTAGTTAGCATGACATCTTTTCTGGTGATATTATTTTATGCACTTTAGCTTACAATAATTAGTGGTGGGCAGAGTGAGGCTTTGTGAAACACTGATGGCCCATTCACACGGGACGTCAGCACTTTCCATTCACTTTGAATGGGTGACGTCAAGCTTTGCTGAACTAAATAGTGGGTCCGTCGGTGCTGCTTCAGTGGCGTTGCTCGCAGCAGAAGTTGGGACTTTCTCAACTTTTCAAGCTCCAACAGAAGCATCAACCAATCAGATTGCTGTATGCAAATACACCAGCTCAGACAGTAGCTGATTGCTGACTAATTTCATTGGCTGACGCTGCTATGATGATCGCGTTAGCCCCAACTTCAGATACGCCCTCTCTCAAGCATTGACGCTAAAGCACCATGTGAATCGGGCGTGAAACAGTTGAAGAAAATGTGTCGAAGCTTCGAAATGTTTCAAAACCCGTCTCTACAGCGACACCTAGTGGAATGTACTACTCTAAAACAGCTTCAGCTAAGAAATTTACACAAATTAAGGACATTTTCAATTTCAAGTGATTTAGTGGAGTGGTGACAGTTCCTGACTAACATGCAGAGATAATAGGTTAAAATCCAGAGTGATGCAGCTATAGACAGTTTTTAAATGCTTTGTTATAGTAACGTGTTTTGTTCTAACAAAACTAACATGCGTTAGCTAAAACTAACGTTCTAACGTGTTTTTTTTTATTTTTAATACATTTTTTTTTATTGTAAAGCACTTTGGATCAACTACGGTTGTGTAAAATTGTGCTCTATAAAAAAGGTTGCCTTGCCTTGCCTAACATTGGTCTGACACCCCAATAAACACTTTGTGAATAACTATGTCTTGTTTTGGTCATAAAAAAATAATATTATTCAAATGTATCAAGTATTTTCTGAGCATTTGTGCAAGTGGGGATTTAAACTCAGCACATTTGCAGCACATTTACTTGTGCACACATATGCTCCATTATGGCTACATGAAATAGAGGGTTTTCCTCACCCTGTCAATCAAAAGCAGATTCGCCAGGTGACGAAATGCTTCTGAAATGTCCGATGTTTTGAATTGCTTTAGTCACGTGACCTAAGTGCTTCAAATAATTTTAGTCACACTGACATTGACATTATATTGTAATGATCTGTGTTGCTACAGTTACATTATTAGTATTATGAAAAGTTACCCTAATTTACAGTAAAACTGTTTATGCTAATGTTAATGTTAAATGTAATTATATTTATAATTTTCATGTATTTTAAACTATTGTGATGGCTAAAGAAAATGTTTGATTTTAGTTTCTGGTTTTTTTATTTCAATTTAATTTATATGACCAATAAAATTTTTACCATTTTTTATTGTCATAAAACAAAAATCATATATTGAAGACAAAATTATTGGCCCTCCAGTGAAATTGTCTTTATTTTTCAATTAGTTTCCAAGTGCTATGCAATAGAGCAATTGCATTTTCATCATATTTGTTTGGATATATGGCATACTATATGAGACTGCTAGCATATATCCAAACAACCCAATCAGACTGAACTAGTAAATGTTCTCTTAAAGCCTTTTAAAGGTTCATGCATGAGTTACTTCATTTTACTATACACACTTAACAGTTTTCTCTGAACAGGAGGCCATGCGGATGTTCCTTGAATCTCAGAGGAAAGAAATGTGTGAATCCCGCCAAAGGGATTTCTGATCTAGTTTATAGTAGGTGGCATTTCTCATTTATTCCTTTCATATAAAATGAAACCACATCTGTTATTCCAGACTCCCTTCAATGCCATTACTTCACCTGTGTGAGCGAATGGCTGCCCGTTTTTGCAAGGCCCAAGTGTGCAAAGTCCAACCATCTTACAGACCACAATTATCAAATTTACCATGCATAAACACTTTAAATGTGTCATAATGCCTTCCTAAAGGATTTCGCTAACCTAAACGATCGAATGCCAATAACAGGAAAACAAGAGCGCTCTGCCAAAGATACTTTTGGCTCTGTTGCGAATGTGGAGTCCTTTCAAAGAGTCCAGCAAAGAGTCTACCTGATTCTCTGCGCAAGACCAGCTGGCTGGGAGATTTCGCTAGAATTTATCCCTGCTAAACCTACACCCAATCCAAAAGGGTTTTTTTTCCTGCCGCGCTCTCATTCTCCAAGTCAAAAGCAATATCATTTTTCATTCTTCAGTTTCAAGCTTGTGTATATTTCATTTGTTTCTTTATACTCGCTCTCCATCCATTTTATTGCGTTGTGCATTTATTGGCAATAACAATTTTAAACCAATCTCACCATCTAATGCTTAAATGAACATGCTACATATATCCAAAATCTAAAACACGTGCATTATTAATGTTGTTTTAGAAAGGGCTGGAAAAGGAGAAATGACCTAATGGCTAAATTAAAGAGTCGTGTTAACAGTAAATGAGAAGGATGTGTGGAATGCAGGAGCTCTTGCCAGCTGAGGAAAAACTGCCAATGAATTTTAAACAACACTAAGTCAAGCATCTGAAGCACTACGCAAAATCATCTGACCCGGACCTCATGTACATCTGGCACACGACAAAACAATAGTCAGGAAAAGGCAATATGGCGACCACCACAGATACTCTGATAAACATAACAACAGAAAATATAATGGAAATCCAGTCTGCCAAATCATTTCTTTCCTTTTTTTTATTAACTGTGCTGCACTAGTGTCAAAAATTGTTGGAAAGCAAGTCTCCTCAGCTTACCATGGATCTATATTGTTAATTAAAAACATACAATAAAAAATAATATAGAACCTTTTCACATTTCCAGATTTCTTAGTAGCGGAAGACGTCATGTTTGGTAAAAAAAAAGCGCAGTGAATCAGAGATCACAACAATTTTTATTTTATTTTTTTACAATCCTATTTGCTGAAATAATAATAGAAAAATGTCACGATAGTGTTACCAAGACTTTCAGAAAAAGAAAAAAAAAATGTGTGAGACGATCGTGTGACAGGAGCTAGAGGAGAGAATAATGTGAAATATGGTCTCAGCCTCATACACGCTGCATTAGAAACACCACGCATAAGCGGTAAATTCGAATTATTAGCCACCCTGTTTATTTTTCCACCCAATTTCTGTTAAAAAACTTTCCACCCAAAATTTCTGTTGACAAATAATTCTGACTTCAACTCTATATAAATGCATAATAAGTGTTCAAATTACAATTTTTTTAAATAATCTAAATATTGAAAACTTGTGAAAAGGGTCAATTGTGATATTTTCATAAAAATTCAAATATTTTTATTAATGTTATGTGAATTAATATTTATGTGAATAAATTTATGTGTTATATGTCATTTTTCTTTATCCTGTGAATCAAAGCTGTAGTTTCAGCATAATTTTACTTTACAAAATTCTTCAATAATGTTTTTGTAACGTTACAAATATCATAAATATAATATTTAATAAAATATAATACATAATATAATATACTTTCTTGAAAGTACTCCATGTAAATAGTTCACGTTTTTCACAATCACACAAATAAATTACATTTTAAAATGTTTTCGCATTATTTTACTGGGATAATATTTCACAATATTACTGTTTTATTAAGAAAAGTATTCCTTCTTCGCATTCTTCATCTTTATTCAACACAAATGCGCATCCTGAGTGAACTTCAACTCAACATAGGAAATTTTCAATATTGAGGACCAAAATACATCACAGCGAAATCAAAAACAAACGCACGTGATGTAATACGGTACAAAATCAGCCGAAAAACAAAGTTTGTTCAAACGAACTTGCTGGAAAAGTTTGTCTTGATTGGTAAACATCTTTGAACTACCATTGGTCTTTGGTGATTACGTAATAGGTGTGTGTGTGTGTGTGTGTGTGTGTGTGTGTGCGTGCGTGCGTGCGTGCGTGCGTGCGTGCGTGCGTGCGTGCGTGCGTGCGTGCGTGTGTGTGTGTGTGTCTTTAAAGCTTCAAACCTCTGTTCAGTCCATTGAGGTCAGATAAGTCCAAGTAAAAATACTGCAGAGCTGCTATATATTACAGTGCTGAAGATGTAATTAAAACTGAAATCAAAGCTGTCACTGTTTATTCATGTTCAACACTGTAAAGCACTTTCGATTACAGCAGTTTGTATGAAGCAAAGAACAAATGTCCTCTATTTTTTCACTAGCATTGCTGTCAGTGCACCTGATAATGTTTGCCAATTCTTCCATTCAATAATATTAAATAAAAATATATATATTGTTTTCAAAATTAAACATCGAGGACAAGAGAAAAAATAGTTAGGCGGCATAAATTGTTCCAGGCTAGGAAAGAAAGCATGACCCTTCAGTAATCCGATGATAAATATATACCTCCTCTGATAACCTACTGCTCAGTGTCAGTTCAAGCTGTCCACCAAAATTCATTTTCCTGGCCTCCTCTCAAAAAGGGGTTTTAGTAGGCAACCCTGCTACGTTATTGGTCACCGTCCAAAGCTTGATTTAGATTACATAAATTTATTGAAAATGAAGCCCTCTATGAGTCACTTTAAAAAGATGTATTTTCAAAAAACACAATCAACCCCTAGCAACGGTTTCTGGGACGAGATACCGGAGCACAACAAACTGGAATTCTTATCTGAAGCAAACAATCAAGGTGTCACTGGGAGAAACGAAATCCCTAAACATCCCAGAGGAGCGAGGGAGGACATACTCCACCGACCACATCTAATGCTAGGCGAACGTCAGAATAAACAAAACCTCCATGGTAACTACTTGTTTTCATGGACAACAATGTTTTGAGGCCCCATGTTAGTGCTGGCATCTCACTTGACTGAAGAATGCGCCCCTTGATTGGCTCTCTCTAGACTTCCCAAAAGATTACTAATTATGTTCCCCTCCATTTCATTCCTAATGTAAACTTTTCCTTTTTGTCTTTAGATGCAGGCTGAACATACTGAAAAACAAATTTTAGGTAACGCATCGCAACAGTTCAATGGTGAGTGAAGCGTTTCCAGGGTTTTTTTTGTGTGCGTCTTGTCAACTTTTCCCATAATATTAAGATGAAGAAACGCAGTGCATGCCCTGAGAGGAATCAGATGACCACTCTTCTAACCATATTTGCAGCAAGGAATGTGAACAGTGGTTCTTTATAAACCTGTGGCATCATCTGTACGTTTTTTTCAAATGTATCGGCACAAAAGTAGGAAAAGGGTGGTTTGAAGCAGTCAAATAAATTGAACTTTATAGTAGCAGAGAAGAAACTTAAACAACAGCTTAGAAAATCATAAACAGAACTGAAAGCATCCATTATACAGCGAGGGTCATAAGTATGAAACTGAGGGGTCTCAACAAATACAGGGATCAAAGTTGGAGAACAATTTATAAACACCTGATGTGTTCAGAAATAATGTATTCTTCATCATTTAACATTTGAATATGCTTTTCACGCAATTTTAAAAAACAAAAGCGAGGCTGCGATGGGAAGAAACCCGGAAGTATAGGATCAGCACTGTAAACATTGCAACAACATGCTGTGGATTACAAACCTGCAGCTGTTGCCGCGATTTCAAAGTGCAGAAATGATCTAAACATCACTTTAATATCATTCAGTTGTTTAGTTGTATTAGGCATCAAACAACATCACAATCTCTTTAAGAGTAATACGCCTGAGTGTCCTCCTAGGCTTCAGTTCGTGGCACCAGGTAAACACCGTGGGGACACTTCCCTGCTTCAGCCTATGTAAGCCGGTGAGTGATTAAGCAATGCAGTCCTCTGTAGCACAACCTTCTGTTGTCTGTAATAATGTTGTCCCACTACTGATGACCTTCACGGCCAATCACAGTCATTTTTGTAGAACACTATGGCAAATCAGCAGTGTTTAAGAACGCGCTCAACAGTGCCTAAATGTTAGCGGGAAATTACCTTTTGTTTTTTTTGTTGTTGTTTTTTCAGTACCAAAAATCAGTATCGTGACAAGTTTAATAAAGTGAAAGAATCAGTTCATTAACTTGAGTTCGATAAAGGGCATCTAAAACGTGTTTGGGAAAGAAAACGTAAGCTAACTAGTGCCTTTACCTTAACTTAGCTGAAAATAAGGTCTGATATTCCTTTTTATTTTCACTATCCATTCAGAATGAACCTTCGGGTCACACGGAAGGCAGTGAAATGATAAATTGGTGCCACTCTCTTTGCTGATAGGATATACAGCCAGGTACACAACATTCCTCTGTGACTCCAGGCGATATTTTGATATTTCCTTTGAAGTTTCTTCCCACCGCAGTCTCGATTTCGCTTTTAAAATAGTGGCCATGTGAAATCAGTCTAAAAACAATTGAATGTTTTGAATGACTTCAGCACACAGCCACAGAACATTGCTAATCTCTCACATAACTAATCTCCCAAATCACACCACTAGTCCTTGCCAGCATATCACTAGTCTCCCACTGGACAATACTCTTCTCGCACATCACTCACTCGACTCTCACAGAACACTATTAACCTCTCACACAGGATTTCACTAGTCTTTGACAGGACATCACTAGTCTCAAACAAGACGTCACAAGTATCTCACAGACATCACTAGTCTCTTTCTGCTTCACTAGTCTCTCATGGGACTTCACTAGTCTCTCAGATATCACTAGTCATCACTACTTCACTAGTCTCTCATGGGACTTCACTAGTCTCTCAGATATCACTAGTCATCACTGCTTCACTAGTCTCTCATGGGACTTCACTAGTCTCTCAGATATCACTAGTCATCACTACTTCACTAGTCTCTCACAGATAGCACTCTCTCTGCTCTTCATCAACCTCTTCGACAGTTCTAAAACTCCAGAAGGTTTTCAGCCAAAACTTTATCAGCAATCATTTTTCCAAAGATTTTCAATCAGTTTTAGTCAGGAATCTGTGCTGGCCATTTCATTATTTCAGCGTTTTCAGCTTCGAAGAACTGCCATACTGTATCTGTTTTAGTGCGACAGGAGGATCACTGACCTGCATTGAAGTTGTTGGTTTTGGATTTTAATTCAATTCCAGATTATTTGTATAGCACTTTTCACAATAATTATCATTGCAAAGCAGCTTTACGAAAGGTGAATGTTGCTACATTACAGTCAAAATCAGAAAGCGTTAACATGTTGTCTGTTGGGTGGAGACTATATTTACATGGTTAACCTACAGTTCAAAAGTTCACACTTAGCTGATGATTGATAATAAAGCGAGTTTGGCATGCTGTCCCGGGAAGGAGCCCTGAGCTCATAAGATCCTCGAGCCCGGGGAACCCTCCCATTTGCAGGACGATAGGGGAGTTTAAGCTTAAGTAGGTTTGATGACAGATTCTAAATTACTATATAGATATATACTGCTGGTTAAGAGCTTAACTATAGTGGTAATTTAAAATTGCTTCTTTATGACGCATGTTTTTGTACTGTGGGATGAAACCGAAGAACCCTGAGGGAAACCCACGCGAGCACGAGGAGAACATGAAGACTCCACACTGAAACGACAACTGGCCTGTTAAGGATTTGAACCAATGACGTTCTTGCTGTGAGGCAACAGTGCTAACCACTGGGCCAACGCGCCACCCTATAAAGGGAAAAGTGGAGGCATAGGGGTGGAAGGGGGGATTCTTCTAGGTGAAGATAACTAAAGTAAGAAACTCTGGTTATTTATAGTGAGTTAGGAATCATCTGTTTGGTGAATCATGTGCTAGTTAATGCGGGATCAGACATGATCAATCATAAACATGTTCTCTTCTCGAAATTAGTTTATAAATAAACATATTATATAAGCTTAATAATTAACCTTAATATATATCTATTTCAAGAGTTCACACTTAGATATTGCTTGATGCAAGTTTGGCAAGCTGTCCCAGGAGAGAACCCTGAGCTCAGAGATAATTGAGCCCAGGGCTCCCGCCAGGTCAATTAGCATGTAAGGGTACCCCCTGGTAAATGATGAAAAGGGAGAGATGGGGTGGACAGGGGGATTCTTCAAAAACAAAGATAAGGTACGTGAGGTGAAATGGGCTATTTATTGTAGGTTTGGATTAGTATTTTTCAAATATCTCATTTAAGCTTTTCATACTGTCATACTAGCTCAGGAAATGTGTTTAAAAAGAGCTCTTTTACTCCTGTTAGGCTCATTTCAAATAGGAATAAGCAGTGACCTCAAAATGTAGGAAATTGTAGGTTGCTTTCTGTTCGTCAGTTCCTGTAAAAAGCTTTCCATTGCCATTCACATTCATCTGGGAAAAAAAGAATAACATCTCCAGAAACTTGAGTTACAAGCTGAGGCGAAGCGTCTACCTATGATTGGCCCCATTGGTTGAAAACAAAATAATCACGACACATAAACTAAAGTATAACCTGAGCTGACCTCTTCACTAATCATAAGTATATAATGGGAAAGTCCTTTTGGATGTGCTGCAGAGCAACTGGAACATGTGCTGTGGTATAATTTATAACGAGTCTCCAATATAAAAGCAGCTGTTTTGCTTGGTAACAAACGAGGGCAAGAGGAGATGTGAGGGTCTGGCAGTTATAAGGGGTATTTGAATATCGTAAAACATCCCGCTACAGAAGTGATGTGTTCCAAAGTAGAATGAATAGTTCATAAAATCTGTCTGCCTCACTCCGAAATGATATAAAAAATTATATCAAAAAATGGATGTTCATTTCACAACAAATCATTGAATAAAATAAAACACTCAACTGGACATAGACATGATAAAATTAGAAAATGTTTTTAATTGTCATTATTTACATACAATAAAATAGACGTTGAAAAAAAAACATTATTTATAAAAATATATATTTATGTTAATTAAAAATGGTTAAATAAAATGAATGATCTATCTGTAAAATGTCTGATAACACTCATTCACTTTCTTTCGGCTTAGTTCATGGTTTATTAGTGGCTCCCTCAGCAGAATGAACCACCAATTACTTCATATGTTTAATGATCTTCCAGCCTCAACTCAGCACTAAGACTAACTTGTGAACGCCCCAGTGCTAGGAAACATCCATGCTCTCTTTCAGTCACAAACACTCTCATACACTAAGGACAATTTATTTAATCCAATTCACCTAATGTATATTGCATGTGGACTGTGGGGGAAACCAGAGCACCCGGAGGAAACCCATGTGAACATGGGTGGAGCATGCCACCGTGCCACCTGGTCTGATAACATTTCTGTGAAAAGTATAAAATTTTTACAGAAATTGACAGAGTAATAACAAACACTTTCATTTTGTATGATCGAAAATCAGGATTATTACAACAAATATTGATTTCTAAACCATTCTACAGTTAAAGTATTAGTAAAGCATTAGTAAAGCAATGCCCTAAAACCGGGCTATTCAATTGGCGGCCCGCGGGCCGAACTCGGCCCCCAAGACCATTTTTTCTGGCCCTCCAATTAGTTTGAACAAGACATCAGAAATAAATTTAGTTCAGTCGAAAAACAGCCGCTATAGTTATGAAGTGACGTGTCTGTTCAGTACAGCACGAGCTGCTTGTAAAGGCTGCGCAGAGCGTGAGTCACCTGACATTACGCGAGTGGAGCTGGCAGCCGAAAACATTTGGATATTTTTGTAGAAAAGGCCTTTTGTACAATGCACTGATATCATTGTTAGGGATGCAACGATTTGCCGATTTCACTGCGCTTTAATTCGTCACGGTTAATTATTCATGAAGGCTTCTCAATTGCGCGTTTCTGTTGCACAAAACGAAACTGCTGCAATTAAACAGTTATGCCACCTGTGCGCTAGTTTAAAGTTCCGAGCTTTTACGCCGAGGCCAATACGCACGCACACTGGATTAACTGTAGCGGCGGGCCGTTCCACTATCACGTCCTTTCCGCGCGCATGTTTGTTACTTCTAATGTAGAATACGCCAATGTTTGCGCGCAAGCGGAACAACGCGCTCGCGGTTCTCCGGGCGCACGCGTTAGAAAACATTGCGGTGAGTTTGTATCGTGGCTTTCAGTGCAATGTAAACAAAAGATATGTTAGACGAATTATTATTAAAATGATTATGAATGTACACTGTCAGAAATAAAGGTACAGGAGCTGTCACTGGGGCAGTACCTTTTCCAAAGGTTCATGTACCCAAAGAGTCCACAGTGGTACCTCAAAGGTGCATATTAGTGCCCAAATGTGCCTAAAAAGTATCTTTGAGGTACCATTGTAGACCCTTCAGATACAAATATGTACCTTTTGAAAAGGTACTGCGCAGTGACAGCTCCTGTACCTTTATTTCTGAGAGTGTATGAACACAGATTATAACAACAGTTAATCTAAATACTTAGGCCTATATAAAGCTTAAATTTACATTAGACGCAATTACCGTGAAACTATAATTATTCATCAGACTATAATCGCACAACCAAAATCTATAATTGCTGCATCCATAATTGTTATGCAGTTCAAAACACATGAATGTGTCTGAATGTAGAAGAAGCTGACTTAAGCAATGCACTGCTTTTGTTGTGCTTTGATATACAACATTTGAAGGTTTGTTAAAAAAGCCACATTGTAAAATGCAGTGATATTATGTAGTTTCAAAATACAACATATTAACATTTTAATGTAGAAAAAGCCAAAGTGGGTGTCTTAAGGAGCAAAAATGCAACATATGCAGTTGCGTCCTCACTCATATTGCAAGTCATACCTCTCCGGCCCTTCGTTTGGGATGCTTTTCATGAACCGGCCCCCATGACAAACTAATTAAATAGCCCTGCCCTAAAATGTATAATAATAAATAAACACAGCAACGTTTTTCTTATTTTATGCCAAAATGGCTTAAAATGTGTATTAATAAATAAACACAGCAACTTTTTTCTTATTTTATGCCACAAATGCCCTAAAATGTACATTAATAAATAAACACAAACTTATTTGTTATTTTATGCCAAAACGCCATAACAATGTATATTAAATAAATGCGGAAACTTTTTCATGTTATGCCAAAAATGGCTTAAAAAAATTATATTAATAAATACCACAACAAAGTTTTTTTATTTTATGCCACAAATGCCCTAAAATGTATTTTAATAAACACAGCAACGTTTTTGTTATTTTATGCCAAAAATGGCTTAAAATGTGCATTTATAAATAAACACAGCAACTTTCTTTTCATTATTTTATGCCACAAATGCCCTAAAATGTATGTTAATAAATAAACACATCAACTTTTTTGCTATTTTAAGTCAAAAATGCCCTAAAAATATATACTGATAAATGAAAAAGCAATTGTTTTGTTATTTTTATGCCAACAATGAGCTAAAAATGTTTATTAATAAATAAACACAGCAATTTTATGTTATTTTATGCCAAAAATGCCCTATATATTTTTAGATTAATCAATAAAAAGAAAATATTGAATAATATTTTAAATGAGTACAGAATGTAATAAGTAGACTCCAAAATAATAAATCAAAAATGTACAATATACACTAATATATGTACACCACCAATATAATAAATGCAAAAATTGCCTTTGCGTTTTTGCAAAATGTATTTCTGAAAATAAACCACATTTTAACAGCATGCCATGCTAAACACCGCTCCACCGTTTTGCTTTCAAGACAAATCCCTTGACTACACTGACAGAGCGAAAATTCCAATAAACAGTCATCCATTATTTTCCAAAACACTCGACTGTTCGTTTCAACACTACTTTCGCTTCCAGGCTTCGCATGACTCGGCTGTGTTACTTCTGTTGATTTCTAGCAAAACCTGGTATGTTACTTTCGTCACATATCATTTGTGATTATTTTACAACTGCTTTAACGCATCCATCAGTTACATAACATCCTTTAAATTCCCTCTGTCCAACTGACCCGCACACACCGATAAGATCATTCATTTGCTTTGGCACCTCAACACTGTGATTGTCGACAAAGGCCGATGAGTTAGTGCTCGGGGCGAATTTAAACAGGATTCTGTGAATTGCGGCAAGGACTCAGGAGGAACAGAAACCGGAATAATATGTTTTATGATCATGTATATACCACATTTTTCAGTGGCAATGATATTTTCATTCGGTTTTATTTTTGCGATAAAAGGAGCACCGGTGAGAATCAATCTGTCAGCATGCTGTGGGAAGATGTGGCACGCAGTCCATCAACCACCGTGCTAAATGTTTCTCTTGGCCACATGAAATGTTAAAGATGTCTCCATATGAGAGCGGACGGTGTCGGAAATCCCTGACAGCAAAATGCCTCGTTGCTGATGTAAATGCTAAACTCGGGAATGTGTAAACCACGAAACACACCGACAAAATAAAAAAAACAATGCTTGCATTTCTCGACCCTTTGGATTGGGTCCATGACAATCGACCTCAAAAATTGCTGTGGGCCTAAAGGACATCAGAGAAAGTCACTCATGAGACATATTATATGCTACTAGCTCAACCTATTACGCTTTATTTATACATGCCTTTACAAATTGTTTCGATGGATCACTTGATTTGATTTGCGAGCTCCATTTCGGTCAAGCTGTCCAACTAATAGACGTACACAGAGTTATGATTACAGAGATAGTGAAAAGCAAAACAGATTTCCCCATCTGCGCATGGAGCTCCGTGATACAATAATTGGAAAGTAAAAGTAAAACAATCAATGCGCTCGTCATTTATCACTGATTCTGGAGCTCCCTGCTCCTCCTGGACCACCTCAATGCTCTGCTGGTGGTAACTGCTTTTTACTCGGCGAGATCTGACACAAAGCAGATGTGCATTCTGCTGTTGGGTTTACGTCATCACATTGAACACCAAAATACTGCTAAAGTAGACTACAATTCTGTATTAAAGATGATATATATGCATCATATCTGTAAGTGCATTGGCTTTATGTGCAGTAAATCATTAAAAGAACACTCCACTTTTTGGAAAATAGAGTTCTTCCATTTTTTAATCCTTTCAGTTGATCTCCGGATAGTGTGGGAATACTTTTAGCTTACCTTAGCATTTATAATTGAATCCGATTAGACTATTAGAATGTAAAAGGACA
Organism: Danio albolineatus; assembly: GCA_903798035.1. NCBI lineage: Eukaryota > Metazoa > Chordata > Actinopteri > Cypriniformes > Danionidae > Danio > Danio albolineatus. The sequence continues at coordinate 4,864,403 of CAIGQQ010034181.1, read as the reverse complement.
TACGAGTTTCAATAATTTTCCTATTAAAAGTTGGACTCTTAGTATTTACATCATGTACTAAGACTGAACGAAAATTAAAAGTTGCTATTTTCTAGGCTGATATGGTTAGAAGCTTTAAACTCATTCCAGGCTAGATAGATGAAAAAACAGGTGTTGATCTTCTTCTGCAGAGGCGGAATACACACTATTACATAATTAAATTCCACATTCCACAACCAGTCGATTTGGAAGATTGGCTTCAATATAAGCAGTTTCAGACTAGCAATGAAGTTATGATTTCTAAACCTTATAAGATGTTTTTATTAGTACAATTATACACTCACCGGCCACTTTATTAGGTACACCTTACTAGTGCCGGGTTGGAACCCTTTTTGCTTTCAGAACTGCCTTAATCCTTCATGGCATACAGTAGATTCAACAAGGTACTGGAAATATTCCTCAGAGGTTTTGACAGCATCACACAGTTGCTGCACATTTATCAGCTTCACATCCATGATGCGAATCTCCCATTCCACCACATCCCAAAGGTGCTCTATTGGATTGGGATGTGGTGAGTGTGGAGGCCTTTTTAGTACAGTGAACTCATTATCATGCTCAAAAAAACAGTCTGAGATGATTCACGCTTTATGGCATGGTGTGTTATCCTGCAGTATCCTGAAGTAGCCATCAGAAGATGGGTACACTGTGGTTATAAAGGAATGGACATGGTCAGCAACAATACTCAGGTAGGCTGTGGTGTTGGCACAATGCTCAATTGGAACAAAGTGTGCCAAGAAAACATTCCCCACACTGTTACACCACCACCACCAGCTTGAACCATTGATACAAGGCAGGATGGATCCATGCTTTCATGTTGTTGAAGCCAAATTCTGACCCTACTATCTGAATGTTGCAGCAGAAATCAAGACTCATCAAACCGGGCAACATTTTTCTAATCTTCTATTGTCAAATTTTGGTGAACCTGTGTGAATTGTAGCCTCAGTTTTCTCTTATTAGCTGGCAGGAGTGACACAGAAAATATGCTTTATAGCGAGTGGCTATTTGAGTTACTGTTGCCTTACTATCAACTCTGGCATCAACAAGGCATTTGAGCCAACAGAACTGTCGCTCACTGGATATTTTCTTTTTTTCAGACCATTCGCTGTGAACCATAGAGATTGGTTGTGCATGAAAATCCCAGTAGATCAGCAGTTTCTGAAATACTCAGACCAGCCTGTCTGGCACGAACAACCGTGCCATGTTCAAAGTCACTTAAATCACCTTTCTTCCCCATTCTGATGCTCGGTTTGAACTGCAGCAGATCGTCTTGACCATGTCTACATGCCTAAATGCATTGATTTGATGCCATGTGATTGGCTGATTAGAAATTTGCGTAAACGCGCAATACCTAAAAAAGTGGCCGCTTAGTGTATGTCATTAGATTAAGGATATAACGATTTCTCAAACCATGACCCTTTTAAAAGGCTCTAACTGCATGTTTTTATTATTATTATTATTATTATTATTATATAATTATTATTATTATTATTATTAGGTAACACTTTATTTTAAGGTACACTTTTTCCTAATAATCCATTACTATGAATCTTGCTGCTTATTATTACTTATTAAGGTTGTAGTTAGGTTTAGGTCATAGAATATCATGCTGAATTTGTACTTTATACATACTAATAAACAGTCACCATCTTAATAATAGGCAGGTAATTATCCATTAATGTGATAATGAGATTATCATTTAAAAATAGTACAATTACCAAACATTTCTAAACATATTTCAAAAAGATATTTTGTCAGAAACCACAGCAATTCACAATTTTTGATCATTCAGATTTACAACATGTTCTCTTTATGATTAAAAATGTTTGTCATATTTAATTAACTGCAGCTCAAGTTGTTTTGAGAAACTGCAAACACAGTTATGATGAGCTACTCATGTACAAAGATCAGCGTGCTGCTTTTTTCAACACAAGCCATATCGATCAATGTGTTAGGTCAATAGATGGGGAGCATGTGGTCTTTTGTGGCTGATAGAATGCGTTTACACTTTGAAAGCAACCTGTTCTAATGTGTTTTTGACAACCTCTTGGAATTGCAATTTTTGGACAAGATCTTCTTTGGAGACTCCTCTGAATTCCCTGTGATTTTGATTTAGTTTTGGATCAAAAATTCCCATCAAGTACAGTAACTGTCACTCACCTCACAGGACTGAATGCAGTGGATCTGCTCCGGATTCGGATGCCACTTCAACATCCCAGTGCAGACAATACTCTTTTAACAGAAGTGAACAAAATGGAAAAAGACAGTCAACTTGTTGCACTGTAATCATGATATCTGTTATACATACATGTATATTTAAACCAAAGTATCTGATTAGTCACTATTGAATGAGTTCTTTCAACATGTTTCATAAGAGGAAACTTGAAAAAGAGGTTTCTATTTACTTGTGTTGTATTTAGACTTTTGCAGAAATCTAATAATATCTAATGTAATTTCAGAAGTCAAAAAAGCAGATATGATGCCTAAAAATAATACTGCAAATTAATATCCAATAGCTGCAGCTCACAAAAAAAAGAGAGTTACTTTCCCTCCTGTCTTTTCGATTTGGACAAATATTTCATTGATTTGACGTTTTCTCCGAACTGGAAAGTTGACCTGTTTTCTAAAGCAGAATTTCTGGAAAGAAACTCGCTTATCTCTTATTCATCTACCTCCTACTGTGACCTTTCCTCTATCATTCTTACCCAATCTGCAATACTTTGGAAAACATTCCTGGAAAGCAGGGGTGCTGATGTATCTTTATAAACAATAAGAGTCTGACACCTTCAGAGGCGTCATGCTTGACGTGTGACATTTTAAGCGTCTTTTATAAAAACATTGCACTGTAATCATTACTCTCCCAAGCTGATATGACAGTGAGAGACAGAATCAACACTTTAGGTAGAGCGGTTTCAACAGTAAGGCAAGTTGAGCCTGGTTTTGGAGCAACAATGAAGAAAACTCAATCCAACTTATCACTCTGATGTGCCAATAATACGATTCCAATTTCACATCCAAAGTCTCAAAGCTCCTCTGCCAAATATCCCCCCCAAAACAAAGATCAGAAACGTGAGCGGTTTTACATTTGGTAGATGTCAAACACACCTTGTGTCATGATGTGTGCAACTGGGAAAAACACATTTCATTTCAGTCTCAGAAAATCACTGCCATTGCTGAAGGTCAACCTTACATTTATAAGACTACTTGCAAAACCTCTTTGTCAGGGGTTTAAAATAGTGTTCAAAAGCTACTTGGTCCCATTAAGTGCACATATTTCCATATATTAAAAGCTGAAATACAAAAATGCTACAGTAACAAGTGTGGAAAGATGTAAATCCATGAGACTATTCTCTCTAAAATAACAATAAACAGACAGATGATAAATAATAATCTGATAATAATGGTTTAATAAAGAATTATGGAGATAATAATGAATTATTTTATACTTATGAATTATTTTATATTTATGAATCCTTTTCCTGTTTTGAATATATATATATATATATATATATATATATACAGCTTTTGTGGAGTAATGTAAATAAATATACACACACCAACATGACATACACTAATGGGACATGGGACCCACATTTTTACATGGTCATCAAGCCGTGACCCAATTTTTTAGGAACTATAATTTCATTCATTCATTTTCTTGTCGGCTTAGTCCCTTTATTAATCCGGGGTCGCCACAGCGGAATGAACCGCCGGAACTATAATTTTAGAAATTATAATTAATTTGTTTGTTAACATACACAAGTAGTGACAGATAAATCATAAGAAAATCACAAAGACCAACAAATAAACACTATTTTATTGCTGTCATTTAACAAAATGTATCAAATTATAGAAATATTACAAAGTAAAAACGATAAATACTGTAAACAGCGGTTAGGGTAGAGAAATGTTCATTTACCGAACTAAACTAATCTATTGTCGCACGCGGATTCCAAAATAAAAGTCCGGTATAAGCAAACAAAAAAAAAAAATTATTTATTTATTTTGACCACGGACACCGCGACCCACTAAAAATGTTCCCGTGACCCACTTTTGGGTCAAGACCCACCAGTTGAGAAACACTGCACTAATGCAACTTATGCTTTTTTACTGCATTTGCAACTTATAGTCAGATATGGCTCATTTTTCAGAAAATGGAGTTTTTTAATTTAATAATTAAGTTAACGAGAATACACATAGTCTTGGTTAAAGCAACGGAACATCCAAAGATATCAAACAAAGTTTGCAAACTGGCCTCACCTGAACCTTGCTTGGAACCATCCAGTGCTCTACTGTATCAGCGCTGGAGCCATTGGCTAAAACCACAGGGTCACTCAAGGGCACAATGCATGTTGGGTAACAGGCTGCACCTGCCATGACACAAAGAGAGCTTTGCTTTAACCATCATTTGCATCTGTTGAATTTATTCATGCGAGCACATGAACAGCCAAGCTTCGGACTAGTCATCCATAGTCGAACAGCTTGGCAGGTTGGCACTCCAAAATATCCTCCTGCATGCAACTGACTGTGGTCCAGTATGTCTAGACCACTTAATAGGAAAGATAAATGCAGTGGCCTAAATATTAGGGGTGCAACAATACAGACTTCTCACGGTTCTGTTCGGTTTTGGCTTAGAATCATGGTTTCGTTATGGCTGGGTATATGACACGTTCGGTAAAAAAGGTCTGTCAAATGAAAACAAAAGAAGAAAAAACTCTAGAATAGAAAAAAACAATACAAAATGAATACGATATAGCAACGATTCTACTGAAATAAACAGTGCTTTTCAGGTTTTTCATGTATATAACAGTAGTTTGCACTAAAAAATATATAATCAAATGTAACACTGTATTTTCACTGAGTAAATTAAGGTAAGGTAACCAATATTGAATTAGTATATAGCTATTCCTTTAAGAGCAGAGTGGGTGATTTCCTTATTTAATTAATATTACGGTCACACTTTATTTTGAATGTCCGTTTGTTGAATTTAGGTTACATTGCAACTAATTCTCATTCGATTATATGTATACTGTTAGGTTAGGGTTAGGGTTGGGGTTGGGGTTAGTGTAAGTTGACATGTACTTGCAAAGTTTCTTATATTCAGTTAAATATCTGTTAAATGTCAGTATCAACAGATATTAAGTAGACAGTCTACTAATACTCAAATGGACCATTGAAATAAAGTGCTACCAATATTACAAACAGAGACAGCAGGAATAAGATGTTTTTATATTAAGATAAGGTTTATATTAATAACAAAGGTACAGACAAGACAATTTCCTGAATGTTTACATTCCAAGGTATAATCAATTGAATGCTCGTCAAGTCAGCTCGACATAATGATTGATCATAATTGAGTTTTACCTTTAGAAGCAAGACTTAATTTGCCCATCGTAACTTTAATTCACTTGGTCAGATGAGGCATTTCGTGAGTTCTGGTTTCGGGCTTCTGGACTCATATACACTCATGCACTGACATGCAGCACACGTCACTTCCATTTTCATGTGAAAGCGTCCCTAACTTTAGTGCTCACTGATGGACATTTACTTGTGGGGAGCAAGTATGGACATGCAATCTAATATGCAAGAGCCAGTTCAAAGTGTAATTAAAAAATGCTAAATTTTTAATACAAAACCAAAAAAAAAAAGAATAAAAATTCCCTATCCGTATTGAACTGTGGGGGGTCGTTCAGAACAGTTTGATATTATATTGACTACTGCGGCTTTCCTACTAAATATACTAATATATTTCAAAATGCAATACAAAAAAAATGCCCTTGATTAATATCGACAACTTTAGTAAATATAAGCGTAAAGAAGTGAAAAAATGTCTTTGTTGTTTCCCCTTTCGCTCAGTGTTACCCAAAAAATGAGCTCTCACTGAAAAAAAAAACAATTGAAAAATAGTTTTGTACAAAAAAAAAAAATTGTTCAAATATTTGTGTGCCACAATATTGGCATTTACATGAAAATAGCAACAGCACTAAGATATTTAATTACTTCCAGTTAACTGGAAGTGTTATGAATCAGTCTGCAGAAGAATTAACAGTGTTTGAGTGGCCAAAAAACAAACAAAAAAGGGCACTAGAGAGGTCAGTTGGATCTTAAGTCTCATTCATTTAATTATTAATTTTCTTTTCGACTTAGTCATTTCATTAAACTGGGGTCACCACAGCGTAATGAATCACCAACTTATCCAGCATATGTTTATGCAGCAGATGCCCTTCCAGCTGCAACCTATCACTGGGAAACATCCATACACACTCATTCACACATACACTATGGACAGTTTTAACTTACCCAATTCACCTATACCACATGTCTTTGGACTTGTGGGAGGAAACTCACGCGAACACAGGGAGAACATGCAAACTCCACACAGAAATAACAACTGACCCAGCCGAGGCTCTTGCTGTGAGATAACAACCCTACTCGCTGCACCACCGCATCGCCCGGATCTTAAGTCTCTAAAACTACAACTCAAACCACTTACATGACCCAAAATAGTTTGGAAGAAATGTACTTTCATCCAAAAACAAAGTCAAGTCTTTTTGTTAATATTAGTGCAAAAGAGTATAAGGTTAACCAATAAAGACATTTTTTCCAGCCTTCCTTTACTTCCCTTCTTTCATATTTACCAAGGGTGCCAGCATTACTGGAGGGTATGTGTTCAGACAAACAACTGAGATCGATGCTTTCTTAGAAGTTTATGCATGAGTCATATTTTAAAAGGAAAACTTTGCAAGTTTTCCTGCCAGTTGAAATCCTCACCCACGTCAAAGCCTTCATCACAGCTGTATTCCACCAGGTTTACTTCAGGAGGAGTCTGGCATGATCCCACTATCTTCTTACACATAGTGAAGTCCTCAGTCCATCTGCCATCTTTGGTGCATCTGATGCTGGGCTGTGGGGGAAATCAGAAATCATACTGTATATATGTATATGAATGTTAAACTTTACATGTCGAGTTTAAGACGGTACAGACAGAAGGAACCTAAGTGCTATATTACCTTTTCTGTTGGATCGGAACACTGTAGGGTGCAGACACTATCAAAGTCAAAATTGTTGGTGCAGGAGTACATGCCTTCAAACATTGGTGGGAGAGGAGGGCATGTGACGGGTGAACAGCTGCCCTCCTGCCACATCCCACCCTCCAAACACTCCAACCTCAGAAACTTCCTGAAATAAACAAGGTATTACTATGAAGGAAGGGTTAGAGAGTTTCATGCAGACAGCTAGAATAGAGTATAATGCCTGAGCCATTACTTTGTTTGTCCATCTCTAGCCTTTACACTAGAAGGGATAGTTCACCTAAAAATGAATGAAAATCTACTCAACATTTAGTCATCCTCATGGGATTTAAAACATTTATGGAGGTTAACGTTATAAAATCTTTTTACTAATGGACCTTGAATGGTCAAGAAAAACTACATATAGACAGGATTCTCGCTGGTGTTTTGAAACAGCCTATGAAACTGTTACAATAAATTCTTAAACTCCAGTACATTTTAGGCTTAAGTTTAATTTGTATTCCTTACTAGAGGTGGGAATATTTAAGGACTTCATGATTTTGAAAGTCACAATGCGTTTCCAAAATTCATCGCATTTATATTTCTTCAGCCATGCAAATGCATCTTTCCAACTTTACATTTTAACCTAAATTTCTCGGTTTTTGCTTGTGATTGGAATTTTTATAGGATGGCACTGCCTTCTTAAAAAATATTTATTTTATTAACCAAATTATTTTCAAGATAGACAAGTTCTGAACGCAACATCCAGGTCTCCTTGTAAAAGTGACTTTAAATCGCGATGAGACTTCCTGGTTAAATAATGGTAAAATAAAAACATTGGAATGCCAAATTACAAAAAGCAATAATAAAGATCAAACAATTCTCTGTATTTTTTTTTATTGTATTTATTTATATATATTTTAGGTTTTTCAAAGAAATATCTTCAAAGTTAAAATGTTTATATAAAATAATTTTTGGAAATTATATTTTAATTGCTTTTAGTTCAGAGCCCCAAAGAGTTAGTTTTAAAACATAGTAAATCGCAATAGGTCATTCGTGCAACACAGTCCAGTAGTTCACTTGCATTCAGTCTGCATTAAAAATCTAAAGCTTGCCCATCTTTGCTCAAATAAAGTGAATTAGCCAGCATGTGAACTAGCAACTGTTAATGCTAATTATTTTATTGTTTCTAGCTTGCGCCAACACAGACTTGCATCATCCTGATCTAATTTAACTACAGAATCTATTTGGTACTTTTGACAATCGATAAAAAATCATTCAAAAAGTATTACGATGCATCAATGAATTGATTCTTTCTTTCAGAAAGAATCGCAATGCATCAATGAATTGATTCTTTCTCCCACCCCTATTGCTTATATTCTTCTGGTCTGCATTTTTGCACAACATGAATGCAGCAATTACTGCATTTCTTGAATGACATTCCCCTCCAGCCACATGTTTTTTTTATTTTTGTATTTACATCTAACCCATGTGACGAACCATCTGGTACGACTAAATAGCCAATAAATCCTGAGGAAATAAATTGGGGTGCCTTGTTCATTGAGAAAGATCATACGGAAGCACAGGCTAAAATTACCTTGATAATAGCATAACACCTCTCTTAAGGCCGCCATAAACCACTTGCCGAACCTTCATAATGAAATGCCTTTAGAACAAACATGCCAATGGTCTTAATAAACAGGATCATTTAAATGGCTTTATTAGATGCACTGGCTATCGCTTCTGGTATTAATGCCCAATTAAAAGCAGTTAAAAGACACTGAGGTATTTTACCAGCCATTTTAATAACTCATAAAGACGAAGCAGGTGCAAACGCTAGTCTCCTCAGATGTGCTAAAATATGCTACATGCTATAGCTTGATTGGATAGAATACCAAAACAACACGCCATCGGACCATTCATCAAAGAACACTGCTGACTCTATTGCTGAAAGATATTTGGAAACACATGGAGCGAGATTTTGATCTTATTAGAACCATGTGAGCAACCTAGACGCTGGAAACACATATTTTTTTTTCCTTTAAAATTTGTCAACACGGTAACCTAAGCTTGGAAATTAGTTCAAACTACAGCGAATGTAACTCACTTTCTGGGCTTTTTGTTGAGGGTGCCAGTGACATAATATCCTGGGTTGCATTTGAAGCGGCAAACAGTTCCCACGTCATGCCCGCCTCCTTGACACTGAGGAACTAGTAGTGTGGCATTTGGTAGGAAAGGTGGATCCGCACACTCAATCTTGCAATAAGCTTCTGGGTATGACCACAGTCCATCCTCAAGACAAACCAACGTGTCACTCTCACCTGAAAAACAGATGACAAGGGAAGCTTATTTATATAGCACATTTCAAACACAACAGTAATTTAAACTGCTTTACATAAACAAGAATAAAAGGAACATGAAATACAAGTATTCGAAATAAAAACAATAAAGAATAAAAGAAAGAGATGACAAAAAGAAAACTCCATCAGTGTGTAACTTAACCTTTAAGACCATCTGTTGCCCTGAAGTATCAATTGCTGGCTCTTCAAAAGGTGAGAGGCCATTCAGTGAACTACAGCCAGCAAATGATTGCTTGCGGTTGCATTTGTGCACATGTATCATAGAAGAGACGAAACATGATTCAACGACCTAACATATTGTTAGGTCACATACTGTGAAATTCCTTTTCATTTTAAAATAAAGAGTAAAGAGAAATTAAAAGTATCTTTGCAGTGATATACTGATTACACATACAGTACCACTATATATACTGTATGTATTTTTAACAAACTGTTCCTCATATTTGGTCCATCTACAGTATGTCGGAGATGCCCAAAGTAGAGCCCGCTGCCAAAGTTGGCCCTTTGATTTGACCCGCCATCCCGTCTAAAAAGAGAGGTAGAATGATTGGGAAGGTGGTTGGGGCATATGCCTTTTACAGAGATCGTTGTTTTGAATTTAACATAACCTTTTTTTCTTTCTTTTATTGCTGAACTACACAACAAAAAACACTGAAATTAAATCATTTAGTTAAATGTTGTAAATGAATCAGACTTTTAAAATGTAAATACAGTCAATTGACAGTTAGGGGACTAATGCACAAGACATCTGCGAGCAAATCGAGGCAAAGACTCAAATTCAGCATTGTACGCCATTGTGTTATAAATGGGATTGTTTATGTTTTTACTGCAATATGTTCAGTATAAAAGGTTAAAAAAATTAGTTCAAAGCAACATTTTCTTTTTATTTTTAAATATTACTGATTAAATTAGTAAATTACCCATGGCAAATTTAATATATATGATTTGGTATATATTCTGCCCAGAGTCCTCAATCAAGTTTGCTTTTTGGCCCTTTATAGGAAAATGTTTTCTATAACAATGATCTATATACATTGTTTTATTAATGAATAAACCACATTAACTGTTTGTTCTAATGGTTTTTGATGGTAGGAATATGCATTATATCCAATGCAGAATGTTGATATTCTGGCTTTATCAGCTTGCCGGTATGCAGAATATACTTTTAACAAACTGTATACCAAATATAGTCTATATACATCACTTTTTTAATGCATTAAGCCACATTAAGTGTTTAAGTTCTGTAACGATTACAAAATACTACTTCTTACCTTTAAGGCTATAAATATTCTAGCTTCTGTTTATTTAACCAACCTTCTGTCTCACTACAATCCCAAAAGATCTCAAAACCCAGGGCTTCTTGTAGTACCCAGAACAACAAAGGCAGGTGAGTGGGCCTGACAAACCACCTGTAGGACACACTTATTCTTTCTTAATACACCAGCCATTTTGTTAGAAATACATCTATGTTTTATATGTTTATCTAGCACCTATTTTAATTTATAGCACTTCGTTTTCACATTAACATTAATATCTCTTGTTCAAATACACTATGAACAGCAGCTATGCTAATTAGTCAGTGTTGTTTTGCACTGGTTCATTGGTCTGGCTTTACTGTGGTTCCAGACTTCTTTCCTGGCTGTATAAATAGGAAAGAAGTCCTGAGCTGCAGGAGAACACAGGTGGAGACGTGAACATAGGAAACATTCAAGTAGGCAGGAACAAGAATGAGTTTCATCCCATACTACAAAAGACCCCTGAGAGCAGCTCATTTCAGATGTCTCATTTTAGACAAGGTGGCCAAGGGGTCAAGGAGCCACTCCTCATACACTCTTTAATGGTTTTAAATGCAAGGCTTTGATGGATCGCTTCAAAAAATTTTTTGCTTTGGCAGAGAGCAGTGCAATCTGTGGTCAGTGGCTTCACGGGAAGGTCCAGGACATTGCATCACTGAATTGCTATGCTTATTGGTCTTGTTGTTGTAGTGTAGTGTTTTACAGTGATGGGCTGTAGTGTTCTTCTGGGAGGCCTTTAAAATCTATTTATGAGTTGACATTAATTGGATATATACAAAAGTACTGGAGTGATTTATGCATTTAGAGAGATTTTTATTATTATTAAAATGATGTTTTTGTAGTGCCGCGAGTACTTGTATGTTGGAAAAAAATGCAGCCATTTTAGGTATTGCTAAACTTAATCAGGACTACAAAGTAGGCATAAAGAAAGATCTTAAAAGGAATCATTATATTTTATTGAGCAATAAAACTGCTTTAGAACTTTTGAAAAATCTAATTAGTTATGTTACTGTAATTGTTTGAGAGAGTCCTATATCACATGGGCGCCGCGCCATTGGAACCATGTGCTCAAAAGGCATTTCATAATGAAAACACTGCGATACTTTCCACCTGAGTTTAAAGAAATGCTTAAAAAGTTAAATTAAAATTTAATATTACTACAAAACATTTCAGAGAGTACCTGTTTGAGATATACATAGACACACTCAACACTCAAAAACATAATCCGTAAAAGTGGTGATATTAAACTAATAAATTAATGAAAAATAAAAATGATTATGATCAAATTACACTGCTCACAATATTGAGTTACTCATATATTACTCAGAACTTACTCGTATATGTAACTGTAAGATATGCTAAAAAATAAACATGTTAAAGTGGTTCTATTTTTACACTTCAAATCTTACCAAGATGTGATTTTATAGGCAGTTTTTGCACATTTTACACTTTTTATTATGGACATAAATGGATCAAGGAAAATATTTAGACATAGTGTGAAGGCTGTTTTCTTTCTAGACAGTTGAATATAACTTTCAAAAGATTTTTCAAAAAGTTCAAACGTTACTGCTGCTCATAAACAGCAGATGCCACAGTTTTTGAATTCTCAGCTCTGCATTGCTCAATATGAAGGTGTTTTCTGTGTCACTCTTTTAGGCAAGCTGGACAAAACAAGTTAGTTCAACAAAACAAAACAAAACAAAACAAAACAAAACAAAACAAAACAAAA
>CAIGQQ010034181.1:4829985-4841299 GCA_903798035.1 Danio albolineatus | reverse complement strand
TGGATGGATGGATGGATGGATGGATGGATGGATGGATGGATGGATGGCTAGCTGTTGTCCATTTAGAGACCATTAAACTCAGAGTGAGTGATTGAATCATTCACTCAACATTGTTAAAAAATGTATGGCTATGTACTATGTATGGCTCATTGTGGCAATGACTGTGGCATGAAAGTTGCTTACTTAAGTTTACGTAAAAAAATATATTGTAAACTGAGTATATAAAAAATCTAAATTATAAAAGTATAAAACGGACACTATATTCAGTAATAATAGATTTTTCCATATATATTCATGAGTATATGTGATGACTGCGCACTGAAACCAGATACAAACATTAAAAACACAGCAATGCTGATTTTCACTGCAACCACTGTATCGCTCAGACACATAATATGAGTTTGAAACAGCAATACTTGAGCACAACTATATTTTTCCTCAGGGTGATCTCAAATCTAACCTTGTTAAAAATGGAAATGCCCTTTGAATGCTGAGGTTATCGCTGCATGTCACACTGCATCGATCTGATCTGATTCAGTGAGCCTATAAAAAGAGTCTGGCCACGATTGCCAAGGCTTGTTTGATTTCAGTTGTTTTCCGGCCACTGGTAAGAAGATGCTCTGCTAACTGAGCACCATCTACTTTCTCCAGCGGCTCTTATTACTCAACAAATTGCCCTTATTAATTATGGATGACTTCCAGGCAGAGGGAAGAGGAGAGAGACTACTTAAAGCCAAAACAAAGGGAGATCCAATACAGGATTTTGTGCAAGTGAAAAAATAAAGCCATATTTCTCTTTTCATAGCCCAGCCAGTTATGGAAAGATGCATTAACCTGCAGCATAAGACCTCCTCTGGTGAGGTATAACATTTAATCTGCTTATCTCACCATAAAACGGTTATCGGACTTAATTTTAGCTTAAACGCATCAAATGTCTAAACATAACTGGGTTTGTTTAACATTTTACAACTATAGCGTAAAAATTCTGGGTTGCTTTAACCCAAATTTAAGAAAAGCAAAAACCAAACAGAATCCTAAGTTAAATTGTTTAATTCCTTTTTTAACCCAACTTTGTCCAAATGATTAGATTCCTTTGTGTTTCACTTAAATTTGGATTGAAACATTGACAGTATTTTATAAAATGCATTTAAAATGTTTCATGAAAACATCAATTGTGCTAAAGCATAAGACAACCAGCTAGGAACATTAGGACCCTTCATAAAGCACAACAGGTACTGTACATAATGTAATATAATATGCCAATCTTAAATTGAGAAATTAAATAGTTTAATATTTAAATTTTTAAGGCCAAATGTTTAAACGCATACTATTCTTCATATATATTATATAAATCATTAGAAAATATCTAACATTTAAAAATCTATTATTGTTTTATGTTTTAAAACATTGTATAGTGGAACACATTTTTAAATTGTAATAACATTTCATAATATTACAGTTTCACTGCTATTTGAATAATGTCTGTAGCAATTTCAAGTGATTTTATAAAAAAAGAAAGCATCTAAGGTGCAAGAAAAGTGTCTAATTCATTGATTCAAACTAGTTTTGTGAAACTAAAATGTCATATAAAACAGGAGTGAAAATAATCTAACATTGCAATAAAACATATAACAGAATAAGTGATCACCGTCATTTTTATATATATATATTTAAAAATGTTTAAACCCAAAGTGCTTTGAAGAAATGTGAAGCATAAATATTAAAATCTACATTGGTTATGGATTGTTCTGATGCGTGAACACCCTTGTTCCTCTTTAACTTTTATATCCATTCATCCATTCATCTTTTTATATATAAAATATAACCAATTTCAACAAATATCAATATCAACAAGGATGTATGACCTGAATTTTGTTATAACTACAAATATATGAATAAGAATCTAATAGCTCATTTAATATTTAGAGCAGGTCTTCCAAAGGTTAACGGTCAGCCTTTTCTGAAGGTTAAGCACCTTCATTTACTTGTCTTTAATGAAAAAAAAAAATGACAACAACAACGTTAAGTGCTTTGTTATTTCATCAGACCTCAAGGTGGCACTGTAGCCTGCTTTCCCACAAAACATCCTCAATCCCACTCCTATTTTCCCCCTCTTATCCCTGTCACTCTTCTGTCTCCGTTGCCAAATGACAGGTCTCTCACTTACTTCACAGCGACTACATCACGCACACTACTCCCTTTAGCAAGAGATTGGAAACAATTTCAGAGCAGCTACAAACAGCCACGGGTGTTTACTGTTTCTACGGGTAAAGCGGTCACATTTGGTTTATATTCTAAGGTTTCATTGTACCTCTCTCTCTCTCTCTTTCTCTGATCCAATCCGTCTTTCTTTCCTTTCCCTGTCCACATAGCTCAATCCCCAGTAGACTTTCCATCTTTCTGAGTTTACAGGACTTGTGGAAGGAACTTTTCTGGATATGTTTCATTCTCTGATCCACGCTATTAATCTCTAGACATTTTGACCTATTGCAAGTACAACAGTCCGGTGCCCCATTGATGAATCTGCATTGGAACAAGTTGAATAAAAAGTGACAGAACTTGGCCAATGCGTTGATCCTTGTAAAATAAACGAATAATGAAATGACAGCGTCAAATGTGTGATATTGTTATTCTTCTTATTGTTTTGGCTGTGGAGATGATTTTTTTTTAGCGTTTCTTCGAAAACCATTGCACAATGCTTAAAGCACTGATACGCTGAGGATAAAATTTGATGACAGTTTTAGAAACTCAACATGTTCAGAATTTATACTTAAGCCACATTTAACAATAATACTCCCAAAAATGCAGTAAATCAACCCGAAACACAATAAAAACATGACAGAGATGTTTTTATGTGACAGAATTACTAATGGTTCACCAATTTCAAATAAATATTTAAGGCAAGATACTGCAGGAAAAACACTGCTTCATTCCATTCGTCAGTTTAGAGATTTGGGGCTTTTTAAACTTTTCTTTTTTGGGGTTTTCAGCTTAATGCAAAGTAAACATTGGAAATACAATTTTATGTTTGTTTTGCTGCAATTTTTCAGTTTGTTTCTGTAGATTTCAATCACAATCCATAGCCTGTTTTTAAAGCTCATTTTTTCAAAAAGATTTTTTACTCCTGCACTGAGCCTTTAAAGGGCACATATCTGACCCCTTTTTTTATATTTAATATAAGTCTTTTGTGTCAGCAGAATTTGTCTGTAAAGTTTCAGCTCAAAATACCCATCAGATTATTAATTATAGCAGTTTAAAGTCTTTGTATTATAGCTCTAAAGAGCTTTTTGCTGTTTTTGGTACTGGGCCTTTAAGGATAGTCCTCCCCGCCCACCGCTCCCACGTGCCCGTCAGCGTGCCTCAATCTCCGCCCTCTGCTGCGTCAGACAGACAGACGCAACAGGAACAGATGTAAAGGAAGCAGATCTCACTACGTTTGTGAAAAAATACAACAGTAAGAACGTTACAAATGACTGTTTGATGTGTTTGTTGAGGAGTTGCACTGATGAGTCACACACAATGTAGTTACAAAGTTCGTTCTCGCACGCACGCACACACACAGACAGACAGACAGCGCGCGCGTTGAGCTTTGCACTGCTTTTGCAAGCAAATGTGAAAGCAGACAGGTTAATATTCACTGCTGTATGGATGTCTGTTATGTTAATGTACAAAATAAACCTGATTTAATGTCAACAAACCGAGATTGAAGCGTCTTTTTTGCTGACACACGGCTGTGGTGATGAAGTAAAGCTGAAGTGAATCGCTGTAGTTCATTACAAACATGCACTGTTTTATACACGTGTTAAACTCGTGAAACTCACTCTTGATCACATTTGATGATGATTGATGACCTTCGCGAACTGAACAGACCTTTTATTGCCGGTTGCTTTGTGCACGACCTGTCTTGTTGATATGATTATACGCATTACTAAGGAGACATGTTAACACGCAGCTGTCAATCAATTCGGTGGGCGGGGGGACCGCACTCCTACGCAAAGTTGCGGTCGGTCTCAAAACCGCTCCAATTGGTCCACCGTTTTTATGCTGTTACATTGAAAAAAAGGACTGGGTGTGTTTATACCACCCCAAAATGACCGTCTATACACTATAACTACACATATGACTGTCAGCTTAAAAAGTAGATTTTTAAAAATAGGTGCCCTTTAATAATAAATCATTAGCAGCATTTACACTGTAAAAACTAATATGACATTAAGTCATGACAAAAAATTTTTCTGTTACTTTAGCTTAATTTGAAAAGTTAATCAGTTTATATTTAGTTATACAACTAAAAATATATACAATTTAAAGCTACCTTTTTAGTTATATAAAGTTTAACTTAATATGTTTATTCAACTTGACTGATTTGAGATAAATTCAGATGACTAGAAAAATAAATTTGATTCAACAAAAAGATTTTAGGCAGCAATAATATTGTAGCTGACGCTGATCGGCCAGCTTGTATTTTTAATTTTTTTTGGTTGTTTATTTATTTATTTATTTTTTTTGTATTTCATTAATTGAAAGTATAGGTTTATGTTATAAATTTCCTTGTTTCCGGTTGGCTTAAGTTGGAGGTCACGTGATCTTCTTTGATTGATTTAACTTGCGAGAGTTTGTATGAGGGTGCCACCATGGCGTAGTGAGAAGCATGTTCGCCTCACAGCAAGAAGGTCGCTGGTTCGAGCCTCGGCTAGGTCAGTTGCCATTTCTGTGTGGAGTTTGCATGTTCTCCCCGTGGTTGCATGGGTTTCCTCCGGATGCTCCGGTTTCCCCCACAAGTCCAAAGACATGTGTTATAGATGAATTGGGTATGCTAAATTGTCCGTAGTGTATGAGTGTGAATGAGTGTGAATGGATGTTTCCCAGAGATGGGTTGCAGCTGGAAGGGCATCCGCTGCGTAAAACAAATGATGGATAAGTCGGTGGTTCATTCCGCTGTAGCGACCCCGGATTAATAAAGGGACTAAGCCGAAAAGAAAATGAACGAATGAATGAGTTTGTATGAAGTGCATAGTGAGATTTCAATGCAGGCATCAGTTACATGCTCCTAATTAATCTACTGCTGGTTATCAGGCCAACATGGTAACCTAAACATTTGTTTGTATACTATTTGTTCTTTTGATTGTGTTTGTGTGATACATTTGGTTTGTTTATTTGTTTGTCTTTAGTTTTCATGGTGTTCAATTAACTAAACGCATGGACACCAGTATTTGGGAAGCGTGGACTGTTTCAATGACCGGCAGGGAGCTATAATTATAATTCTTACAGCGTACAATCACCAAACTGTACAGATTTATTCGGACTTTAAATTTTTTTTGTTTTTTTAAAGAGGGAATTGTTCATGCATAGTTTGCCTGATTACTCTACACATTTCTTTTTCTCTGTTTGCAGTATTTTATGATTTTGGGCTTGAAAATCAAACCATCTATATGTAAAATCGTTGGTTCCAACAGTTTAGAATAGTCTTTTTCCAATGTTCAGATTTGTGTGCTAGATATGAGCAAATTAGTGCAATAATGAAATAATGCCTCATTTGCATATTTAACCATAACAGTTGGTGAAACTTGTAATGCAAAAACAATAATAATAATAAGAAGAACATCTCTAACACTTAATCTAATCAATCAACTGAGGAAGTATGGTGATATTATCTTTCTTTTAGAGCCTATTGACCTACAGTGTCTTGCCATTAAAAAAAGTAATTGATATTGGTAAACACAAACAGATGCATTTTGGTACCTGTCTGTGTATGAGGGCTGTCGGACGATGGCAGGACTCTGGTCTTCTCTGATTGGTGGTTCTCTGATGACTCTGTAAAGAAGCGGTCGGCAGCTGGAGCACAGAGGATTTTGGGGGCGCGAGGTCAGGAGAACAGCATCTATCTCAAGCTTCTTGTCAAAGGTTGAGATTTTAATGGCTTTGACCTTCTTGCTACTGTGTACATGGAGCGTCAAAGGAATATCACAGAAAGCATGTTGAGGACCTGTGTGGATTAACTCGCCATTCTCTGTTATGAACACGATATTGGCAATTGCCTGTTGGTCTGTGGAAAAACAGAATGAATTCAAATAAAACATTTATACATTTGATAAATGTAAACTCATTTTTGTTTTAAACTGTTCTGCAGGATTTAAAATAATTGTTAAGGCTTTTTTAGAATGTAATAAAATAATTTTGAAACTAAAACATAATAATAACTCTAGATCAAATTAATGTTCCAAATAAAGGATTCATTAAAATAATAAAATAATAATAATTTCTGTCAAAAACATTAAAAAAACTTTAGTAACAGCAACCTTCTAATCAATAATGTATATTCCAATGTGTTCAGACAAGATTTTAATTATAAGTGACAACATTATATAGGTTTAATTCTTTTCTTTTTTTTCATAATTTCAAAATCTTAAGTTTCTTGTTGTCATTTATTAGTTAATTTAATAGGACACACTTTATTTTGATGGTCCATTTGTTGAATTTAAGTTACATTGCAACTAATTCTCATTCGATAATAAGTGGATTGTTAGGTTGGGGTTAGGGGTAGGGTTAGTGTAAGCTGACATGTACTTACAAAGTAAGTCTTATAGTCAGTTAAATGTCTGTTGAATGTCAGTATCAACAGATATTATGTAGACAGTCTACTAATACTCAAATGGACCATCGAAATAAAGTGTTACCATTTATTATATATTAATGTATACGACTGTAGAAAAACCCCAGAAATTGATGAATAGAATTGAGTGTATTTTTTTATTCTGTAAACTACGCCACTGAAAAAAAAATGATGTCTGCAAAATTGTTGCAAACAATTTCTTTGGGTTGATTTTAATCAAACAAATTAAGTTTAGTAACGTTTAACTTAATTTTTTGTTTAAATTCAACCCAAATAAATAGTTTGCAACCACTTAACTTAAAATAATTTAGTAAATCCAAGGAATCATCATTGGAATTTTTTTTTTTAGCGGGACATTGCATTATTAAAAGATAAAAATATCATTAACAAAAAAGTTTATATTCATTTTTTAGAAAATATAAGACTTAACTAATCAATATTTGGTGGAATAATCCTTGGGATTCAATCCCAACAAACAAAAATGTATTATTCCGATGTAAAATAAAAATAAGAAACTCTAAACAAACAAGTGGCATATTTTCAGACATGTTTAGATTCATTTTTAGACAACACAATATATATTTCTTCACACAGTAAAGTTATAAAGTAATAATAATATAATTTAGTTTCATGCTTTTAGTTTTTGTAAAGTACAAAGTGAAGACAGTACTGACTGGCTGAGGTGTAGGTGATCCAGACGGTCAGGCTGTAAGGAAGCACCGGCTGCAGGAAATGCAGCTCCAGCACGCAGCCCTCGCTCTGGGGGCACGGCGTTGTCATATTGGGCTCATACAGGTTAACTTCAGGACTCCAGGCCTGCATGCTGGGCTCACACGGTTGGTACACATCAGGGGCCCCTGCAAAAACACACACGCAAACCTCATTCAAAGCCAAAAGGAAAATACTGTAACTCGCCATCAAAGACTAAGGATCTTTTTGGCAAATGGGACATACACCTGGAAGCATGAGATAATTCACTGCAATAAAACTGGCATATTAGCCCTGAAACAGCCATTTCCATAGCAATGCATTTGAAAACTTGAGAAAATATTGGACTGCTTTAGACAGTGCGTTCAGTATCTCTGCTTGAACACCTAGCAAGCTGCCTTAATGCCTAGGGAGCATCTTAAACCTAAGTTCAACCTAAGTTCAACCTAAAAATTACAGTTTAGTTTTTACAACACACATCACAAATCAATTACAGGACTGTCCATACGTTTTTTGGACAGTTTTTTTGACAATTTTTGACGTTTTTTGACGCTAATGTTAGATGTGAATTTGATGTCGTTTTGACATCAAGGCCCAATGTAGGGTAAATTTGTAATTTAACTTTCAGATCAGCAAAACTTTTTAGATTTCTTTGATGTGGTGGTCAAAAAGGCATCAACATGTAGATATCAAAGTGATGTCAAGGTTTTTTTCATTGTCTATTTGATGTTGTTTTGGCATCAAGACATGAGCTTCAAATGTGCAATCATATGTTTAAATCACCTGTAAAGCACAAGTCATGTGATGCTCATGTGGTTTGCCTGTAAGGGTTATTTAATAAAAATCCTCCATCTATCTATCTATCTATCTAGATATCTATCTATCTATATATACTGTATATGTATATGTATATATATATATATATATACGTATGGCAGCAACTCAATGCATTTAGGCATGTAGACGATCTGCTGCAGTTCATACTGTAATATATATATATACGTATGGCAGCAACTCAATGCATTTAGGCATGTAGACGATCTGCTGCAGTTCATACTGTAATATATATATACGTATGGCAGCAACTCAATGCATTTAGGCATGTAGACGATCTGCTGCAGTTCAAGCCAAGCAGAATGGGACATTAAGAGAATTTGAACATGGCATGGTTGGTGGTGCTAGATGTGCTGGTCTGAAAATTTCAGAAACTGCTGATCTACTGGGATTTTCACGCACAACCATCTCTAGGATTTACAGAGAATGGTCTGAAAAAGAGAAAATATTCAGTGAGCGGCAGTACTGTGAACACAAATGCCTTGTTAATGCCAGAGGTCAGAGGAAAATGGCCAGACTGGTTTGAGCTGAAAGAAAGGCAACAATAAGTCAAATTATAACAGAAGAGCATCTCTGAAAGCACAACCTTGAGGCGGATGGGCTACAGCAGCAGAGGACCACACCGGGTACCTCTCCTGTCAGCTAAGAACAGGAAACAGAGGCTACAATTTACACAAGATGGGAAAAACATTGCCTGGTCTGATGAGTCTCGACTTCTGCTGCGACATTCGGATGGTAGGGTCAAAATTTGGCATCAACAACGTGTAATGGTATGGGAGGTACTTTCTTGGCACACTTTGGGCCTATTAGTACCAATTACTACCTGAGTAGTACATATATATGTATACTGTATATATATGTATATATATATATATTCATTCCACAGCAGAATGAATCGGCAACTTATCCAGCATTTGTTTTACGCAGCGGCAACCCATCTCTGGAAATATATATATATATATACACATACACATATATGATACAAATTATATGTAAATTTAAATATCTATGTACTGTAACAAAATAGTTTCTATGTGTGTGTATATTACACATACATATTAAATATATATAATACACACACATGTATGATGTCAAAACTAACTTTTAATTTGGATGCGATTAATCACGATCAATCAGTTCTCAGCACTAAAATTACTTTTAAATTATTTTCTTTAAAAAAAAAAGGTTCATTCATCATTACAAGAACACCAGGATGAGTAAATAATGACTCAGTTGTCATTGTGGGATTAAATTAATAATGGTTTTAGAACAGCATTTCCACTGGGAAAAGTGCTCCTTAAAAAACTCACTCCACAAGCAGCTCACTTGCTTTTGGAACCGAGAACTTCTGTGTGTTTATTATGAACAACCATTTAATCTCTTGAATCTTCAATCTTGTTATGACAATTTTCAAAAAAAGACAGGATGGGAGGCAAAGAGGGAGAAACCAAGTGAAAGGGAAAACAGAAAGAGAGAGAGTGTCTGGGAAAAACCACATGTCTTGGCAATGGATGTGAAGCACATTTCCCCAGACCTCAATCGACCGTAAGACCCAGGTGCAACTTGGCAAAGGAGACAGATTGGCGCCTTAATTGGGACAGACAGGGCTCACAAAATAATTTATTAAACTAAGAGTTAATGTCCTCGGCGGCCTGAAGAACGGGAGCGAGAGACAGGGGAAGGTAATCTCAGGGGAGCACTATCAGAAACACATCACTTAAACTTCACTTACAATCAATTGTGCCCACTGATAGAGAGGTTTATCTGTATACACACGAGCAATGACTGTGCTGTTGGTCCCAGTGTTTAGATATGGAAGATGTTGCAGACTAACACAATCTGACACACGTTAATGGGACTGTATAGCCTCACTTTCAATGTCTGGAGTCAGTAAGATGTCTTAAAAATACTTTTCAATGAATTCTCCTACGGCCAGGCTTTATTTATTTGTTAAAAAAATACAATAAAACTGTAAA
This sequence comes from Danio albolineatus, assembly GCA_903798035.1. NCBI lineage: Eukaryota > Metazoa > Chordata > Actinopteri > Cypriniformes > Danionidae > Danio > Danio albolineatus. The sequence goes on along the minus strand of CAIGQQ010034181.1, from coordinate 4,831,168 downwards.
ATAGTGAAAAATTGTTACAACTGAATTTACAATTTGGTTTTACAATAAGGTTCTATTAGTTCATGTTAGTATTTATTAAGTAAGACAAAACTTTTAATGGAACCTTATTTTAAAGTGTTACAGTACCTACATTTTTAAAAAATATATTTACAGTATGTTACATGATCCTTATAATCATCATTATAATATGATAATTAGGTGCTCAACAAACACTTCTTATTTATTCATCAATGCTAAAAACAGTGCTGTATAATATTTTGTGGGTTGGGAAAACATACTTAAACATACAGTACTAGTTCAAACTAGAAACATTACATATTTTCAGATTATATTTGTAATAAATTTGAAAAAATTGCAAGATGTGCTCTTGCTAAATAAAGTATTAATTTTAATAAAATATGGGTTTTATTAAGTTTAGAAACTAGCTTACTGCTAAAATCCATTATTATATATAGCAGTTTTAGAGAGGGACAATTTCTTTGATTGTTTTTCAGTGCCTTTAATGTTAAATTCAAGAGTTCACACTTAGATATGCTTAGCATTTATAGCAGGTTTAGCATGCTGTCCCAGGAGAGAACCCTGAGCTCGGAGATACTTGAGCCCAAGGCTCCCGCCCAGTCAATAAGCATATAAGGGGATCCGAGATCAGGTAGTTCTCGAAACACGAGTTGCTTAGTCCTCCTTAACATTAGCCAGTTGCTATAAGACAGTCCAGTCTGTTGACATTATTGGGTGACAACACACACGCATGCACGCACACACACATACACAGACAGACAGAGAGAGAGAGAGAGCGCGCAGTACAGCGCACTGACTTCAAATCATCACCACGCATGACTATGGTTCTTAAAGTATGGCTGTATTTCTCAAGCAAGGATTCTGAAGCAGACGCTTTACAAAAGTTGTGTGTAGGGGGGAAACACGTCAAACTTAATGAAACATTTGAGGGTGCTTGGAATCAACTTAGAGAGGAATGGGCTGTCTATGATAGCTTGCGACATCATCTGGTACTTTCACAGAGTACATTTACATGGATCCATATTATCATCCTTTATCCATATTCCTTTGCTCATTAAACACACGCAGGGCAGGAGCAAGCTGAACTGGTGCTCTAGGCGAACGGTGATCACGCCGCCCTCAACCCGAAAGTGAAAAAGAAAGTGACCGCTTCGCAGATGAACGT
>CAIGQQ010034181.1:4771234-4826807 GCA_903798035.1 Danio albolineatus | reverse complement strand
ATAATAATAATAATAATAATAATAATAATAATAATAATAATAATAATAATAATAATAATAATAATATTATTATTATTATTATTATTACAGTGAAATAAGTCATTAAATATGACGGGCGAGGCGAGCTTGTGTCCGCGGACTGCGCCATCGCTGCTCCGCCAGCTCTGATCATATAGGTTTGGTTTTCAGCAGCGGTGTGGAGCCTCCACTCTTTCTGTAACAAGCTACAAGTCATTTATTTAACTAACTTAATCTTACTTCACTATATTATAACTTATCACAATTAGTCCGAAGCTGTTTAAGGATAGTTGAAACGATAAACATCCTGCAGTTTGTTTGCTCTGACAGCTCAGCTGGTATTGTTATCCGACCTTTTCATTCAGGGACTGTCCTGGATTACTGGCACACGCCATAGACACATTATGTCTATTATGGCATTATGTTTTTGAATATTATGAATATTTACGATCTATTGATAAATTATTGTTAATTTTCCCACTGATGATCCAAAAGTGTTCTTCAAATGCCACAGTGAAGCCTGCTTAACGCCATTGGTGCCCCAGCAAAAAAAAAGAGAAAAAGTTATATTGTGTACGTTCTGGCCAAAACTAACTAATTAACTCAGAATCTTATTATTAATAATCAATCTTTGTATGTACTGTTCCATATAGTTTTTATTAATTTTAATCAATTTAGGATGTTTGACAATGTTAAGATAAATATTTTGCAGTTTGGCATGCTTTTTGACTTATTTATGAACTATTTATTGACATAAAATTCAATAAAAAATATCCTGGATTTGAAGAGTATGTGTCCCTGGCCTTCTCTGAGCTCAAGTAATAGTTTAATGTACAGAAATTGTGAATAAAGTTAACTGTTGATGTCTTCAATAATAATGTCAAATAACCAACATTTCTCAAAATGGATATATCTCGTTTTGCAACGAAACTCTTCATATATATATGCAGTAGCAAATGTATAAAATATCTTAATGGAACATGATCTTTTCTAATGATTTTTGGCATAAAAGAAAAACCAATAATTATGACTTACAGTATATAATGTATTTTTGGCTATTAACAAAAATATACCAGTGCAACCTAAGACTGGTTTTGTTATCCGGGGGCACATTTTGTAACCTTTATTAAAATATCATTATTATCGGTTGTTTTCCTTCAGCAATGTTATTTCTCAAAAAGCGTCCTTATAGTACAAACCGAGGCTACGGTACAGGGAAGCTGAGCACTACAAGATGTGAGATGTGAGATCCAAGTGTGATTGTTGGTACTGAATTAGCCTGCACTAATACAAATATCAAATGACTCCACGTGGTAATATCACATGGAATTTGAATAAATAAGCTTTCCATTGCTGTGTGGTTTGTTAGGAGGGGACAATATTTGACAGAGAAACGACTAAAAATGAGAGAGTTCAAAAAATGTAAAAACAGGGAAAAATCACCTTTAATTTTAGTTAATTTTGGTTAATGTACTGTATTTAATTTTAGTTAATGTATTTACTAACATGAACTGAGAATAACAATACTTATACAGCATTTAATAGTCTTAGTTCAACATTTACTGTAGTAATGCATTATTATAGTCTAAATTGTTGCTTGATAATATTAGTTAATGCACTGAGTTAACATGAACTAACAATAAACAACTTTTATATCCATTTACTAAAGTTAACTAAAACAACCTTATTGTAACGTGTCACCATGCACATTACTAATCAACAACATATTTGAAGTCAATTATTAGCCCTACTTTGATTTATTTATTTTTTTCTTTTGTAAATGATGTTTAAAAGAGCAAGGAAATTTTCACAGTATGTCTGATAATATTTTTTCTTCTGAAGAAAGTCTTATTTGTTTTATTTCAGCTAGAATAAAAGCAGTTTTAAATTTTTTGAAAAACATTTTAAGGTCAAAAGTATCAGCCCCTTTAAGCTATTTTTTATTCAATAGTCTACAGAGCAAAACATCATTATACAATAACTTGCCTAATTACCCTAACCTAGTTAACCTAATTAACCTACTTAAGCCATTAAAAGTTAATTTAATCTGTATAGAAGTGTCTTGAAAAATATCTAGTAAAATATTATTTTCAAACATCATCGCAAAGATAAAAAAATCAGTTATTAAAAAATAAGTAATTAAAACTATTATGTTTAGAAATGTGTTGAAAAAAAATCTTCTCTCCGTTAAACAGAAATTGGGGGAAAAAATAAACAGGGGGGCTGATAATTCTGACTTCAACTGTATATATCCATGATAACATATATATATATATATATGTTAGAATATTGTTGAGTACACAATTTACAATGAAGTTTTTATTAGTAAATGTAAATGAACAATACCTACACAGCATTTATTAATCATAGTTCAACATGTAGTAATGCATTATTAAAATTCCAAATTGATGCTTGTTAACATTAGTTAATGCCCTGTGAGTTAACATGAACTAAACAACTTTTATATCCATTTACTAATGTGAACTAATACAACTATATTGTGTTATGGTTGTTACCGTGCACATTACTAATCATAAAACAGGTTCTGAAATATATATAATAGAAAATGTGTAAAATATATTAACGAAACATGATCTTTTCTAATGATATTTGGTATAAAAGAAAAACCAATAATTATGACATATGGTATATTATGTATTTTTGGCTATTGACAAAAATATACCAGTGCAACCTAAGACTTTTTTTAGGTTTTGAGTCACATTTTGTAACCTTTATTACATTATCAGGAATATCAGTTGTTATAGCTCAAAAAGCTGCTTTACAATACAAACCAATGCTATGGTACAGGTTAGAGCTGAGCACTACAAGATGTGAGATCTGAGATCCAAGTATGATTTGTTGGAACTGAATTGGCCTGCGCTAATACAGATATCAAATGATTCAGCGTTATTACCGTGAGCATTAATTCATACTACACAAACAGTGTTGTCATACGGCTCTTAAAGTCTCTCTGACGTGATTAACTGACCGAGAAAATAATTCACATTAGGTAGTCATCGTGCACTTCATCACGTTTTTAAAAATAAACCAAAAACAATAGGTTACCGTAATTTATTACGACCCTGAACCGATGGAAGTAAATCACATTCATCATTAATATCGAAAATATATTGTTTTCTTAGAGACGTATATTTTTATTTTCAAATTTAAGGCTTCATTTCTCATCAATCTGTTTTTCAAAACAAGACTCCAGGCCAAAAATCACTCCACTACCACCTAACTGGATGATTTTTATGTTCGACCTCTCTCATGATACTGCGCTTTACGAAAACGACCGCATACCTGGAGAGGATTTCCACATTTTGGGTGGACTTTTCAAAGCACAATCTTATCCGTGGCACGTCAGTGAGTGGGTAGAGCAGAGATTTCTGATTAGAATAATCAGTAACATCTGTTACGTGAGGACTAAAGTTGAAAAGCTGCACAGGATACACATCGCTTTTTTTATGACAGGCCGCTTCTGGACGCTACCCAATATTACCAAAGCTTGACGCTGTGCCAAGGGCCTTTTTTACTCATTGATGGCAAAAAGAGTGTTCTTTATCCTGGCAATTATGATTTAATGATTTATTCCCTAAATTTTTCCAGACTTGCACGCACCTGGCCCGCATGCGACTGAACGATCCACCTGAATGTGAATGCACAAGCTTGGAGAAAGAAGCCAGGGCTAAATTCTCTCTATCCTCATTAATCAAAGAGCAGGTATTGTTTTTTTTTTACATTGACGATCATTCGTGACATATTCAGTGGTGTGTTGAGGATCAAGAACACGTCCAACAGTGTTTTTGTCATGCGCTCACCATCTTACAATTCATGACATGCTTATGGAAGAACTTTGTAGGATCCTGATGTTAAAATGCAGTGCTGTTTATTTCGGTAGTGGTGTTTGTAAAAACAGCACCAAAATTAAATGAAAAATACCACAAAAATTCTAAATAAGAAGGTCCAAATTTTTCTGCATGCTCACATATTCTAAAACTGTTATGGTGATTAAAGGGAATTGTGAAATGAATTGAAACCCTCAGTTCACAGAAGTACATTTAGAGTGTCCAGCATGAATGAGTACACCCCTTGCAGAACTCTCTTTTAAATGAATACTTTCTACAGCGTGCTATTCAATTAGATATTTCTGTACATACATTATATTAGTCTGTATCAAAACCAAAACTGGAAAAATAACTTAAATAATGTCAAAATAACTTAACATTATGGTGCAAAAATATGTACATCCCAATGAATATGTTAGGGACAAAAATGAAATAAAATTTTAATAAAAATTTATCAAATTTAGGGTGACACGGTGGCGCAGTAGGTAGTGCTGTCGCCTCACAGCAAGAAGGTCGCTGGTTCGAGCCTCGGCTGGGTCTCTTGGCATTTCTGTGTGGAGTTTGCATGTTCTCCCCGTGGTTGTGTGGGTTTCCTCCGGGTGCTACAGTTTCCCCCACAGTCTAAAGATATGCGGTACAGGTGAATTGGGTAGGCTAAATAGTCCGTAGTGTATGTGTGTGAATGAGAATGTATGGATGTTTCCCAGAGATGGGTTGCAGCTGGAAGGGCATCCGCTGCGTAAAACAAATGCTGGATAAGTTGGTGGGTTTTTCCGTTGTGCCGACCCCAGATTAATAAAGGGACTAAGCCGAAAAGAAATTGAATGAAAGTATAAAATTTAGGTGGAATTTTGGTTATTTTTAAAAAATATTTATTGAATTTAATGCATTATTTTTTATATTCCTAAAGACGTTAGGTGGCCACACTCTTTAATGAAAATGACTGTTTAATAAAAGTGTTTTGTTTAAATGCACAAAATATATGGTCTATATAGAAATAACTGAAAAAATGAGTATTATTTTATGTTGTGCACTATATATCTGTTTATGTCAAATAAAAAGGATGTTGTTGCCGCATTTAGAATTTCAAGGAATCACTTATGTTGTAAGTTAAAAATACCAGAAAGTTCATTTCTGGCCCTAAATTTAAAAGCAAATTAATCTGTTATATTGCTTATATCATTTTGTTTTCTGTTTTTGCACAAATATATGTATAAAGATACTAATGTTACGATAAATTACTAACCCACTGCTTCTTCTGGCGTCCAGTATCCAGTGGAATCACAAGCGTGAGGTGAAGTGGCCTCATGGGCATATTGATGGAGAGCTCCGTTCTCATCGCAGAGCTGGCAGTTCATATCACCCTCCCTACACAAACACAAAAGCAGCTATGAAATAGCGCATAAAGATGATGATATAGAAAATAAATTGAGGCTTAAAATATTTTACACTGCTTTAAAGTAAGACAAACTGAGTGACAGCTGTCTGATAAGTGAATAAAACACAATATTGATTGACACAGTTATGTCCCCCCATATTATTACATCAACATATTTATAATATATTTAGGTAACAATTTAGTTCAAGTACCAATTCTCACAATTAACTATAGAGCTTATTACCTGCATGATATTAAAATATTGCTGTTTATGTGTTCCTATATACACATATTCTGCACATTTTACATTTACACTAATCCTACCCAATAATCTTAACTACTGCCTAAATAACTATCCATAAGTGGCAAATTATGAATTTATTGGGCCAAATTCATAGTTAATGGTTTGCTAATAGTGAGATTTGGACCTTGAAGTAAAGACCTATATTTATATTATGACAGTATAATCATGAACATTATTCTCAATATACACTGTAAAAAATGCTGGGTTTCACACAATTCCTTCATGTTGTCCCAACACAAATCTAAAAACTAGTTTTTACTCATTTATTTGGATTGAACATTAAAAAATTAAGTTGTGCTGAAACAAAAAACCTAAGAATTGTGTTGTTTCAAATCATTGTAAATAAGTAGTCAGAGTGTTTTCAGAGTGTATATTTATATGGCATAGAAATCATGAATTTTAGCTGTGTTTATGTGACCAAGTATAAATGGCTTTTGAAAACCAAATCAAATTGAAATCAGTTAATTTGTTAAAGACTAAATACATTTACCTGACGAGGAATACTGCAACATAAACACATAAATGTTTGTACTGGTAAATATTTATTTCCTCTTTGCCAGCATTATGTATGCTCCTTACTTTACCTGTGGGCAAGCGGCCCACTGATTGGATTCAGCCAGTAAATAGAGACGGAGTCCGCAGTTTGACCAATCACCACCGGTGCTAGAGGAACAGGGGTGGGCTTTCTGTCATGGACCCAAGGTTTGTAGACCAAATCAATATAGCAGTGCATCCGAGCTACTTGATTGGGTGTAAAATGGTTTGTACAGTCATCATCTGTAACAAAAAAAGTTCTTTTTAATTATATTATTTATACATGGAATACATATTAAATGCAAGGTAAGTGTCAAATCACTATTTCAAATCCCATTTGCTGATGATTGAATGTCTGTGTTGATTTCTGTGTTTGATGTCTATTTCTGTTTCAGTGTATGCAAATGTGGGCCTAGAGTCAAGGACAAATATCCTCATTGGGGACAATAAAGTGTAAACAAACAAAAAATTATTAAAAATAAACTGTAAAAATATGATTAGAATAAAGTTAAAATCATTCAGTGTAATATAGTACAACTGTACAAACATAATACTTATTAAAATATATAAAATAGTCAGAATGGTATATATTGTTATATTTTCAATAAAATATTCACTTTATTAATTGTTTTATTTGATGATATTTTATTTTAACAACTTTATGCTGACAAATGGGTAAGGTCTAAAAGTTTAATAAAATAAAACATAAATCAATTAGTATTTTGAGGCTGCTATGTGATCCTTAGTCTTTTAATATCATCCAATAGTTCTTCTAAAAATGCTGACATGCATTTTTTGTAATAAGCTATAGTTTTACTATAGTAAAACTAACAAACCAAACAAAAAAAAACATATTCTAATGGATATAGGGAAAAAAATATATAAGATCATGTGACACTGGAAAAATGATGCTGAGAATTTTTAACTGTATAAATCATTTTAATTTCGAACAGAAGCAGTAAACTGATCCTACCTGTGTAACTCATGTAGTTGTTGTACGGTGTGTTTTTGTATTGGGTAAGACCACATGTGTCATTGACTGGATCAGGGTCATGACAGGCTTTAGACTTTGGCGTTGGTGCTGTATCCGCACACAGATCTCCTGTCTCCATCGATGCGGTGGTCTCTTGACAGGGGTCATCACATGATTCGCGTTCACTCACACCCTTAAACACATGGTACAGTCCAAAAATATGACCCATCTCATGGATCATGGTGTTGTTGTGCCCTTTGGTGCCAAAGTAGGCAGGATTAAGAATCATTCCACCTGAAAAAAGACACAAAGTGACATCTCAGGTTGAACCATCAACAGAAACTTTGACCTGACGGGTGTAGATTTCCAAGTTAACTTTAATCCCGAAGCCAGAACTCTGCGAGTATATGAAATTAATTTGGTATGAAATATTGCTGCATAAAACAGTGTGCACTATCCCGTAAAATGGGACCATCGCAGCTAGGATTACTAGAAAGAACAGTACATCTTGTTATCAGTGTTGTCTAATGTTCTGCTCACTTTCAGAACATTACAATGTATTTAAAATCCCACACCTGCTGAACAGTACCACACTAGCATCTGGTTTTACATCCAAATCATGCAATAAAACCCTTAAAACGCTGTGACATTTATAAGTGCTTAAAATCTATGCAGAGGTTGGCTGTTTAAAACCAAATATGATATTTTAAGAACAATTAGCATAGTAGAAAATGTAAAATAAATAAATAAATAAAATATAGCAATTAAAAATCATATGGCGTATACAAATATAACTCTCTTTTCAAAATTTCGCCATCACAGACAGGCCCTTTATGGCGGATATACAAGATTTTAGCTTATTTTTTTAGGAAATATCCATGTTTTATGGGAGTACAGCCAAACGGACAGAGCTTGGCGAGACACGACTGACAGACACAGATCGTTTACAGTTATACCACAAGATCAGCAATCCATGCTATGGTCTGATTTCACTTAAAGCATTTAGAGCAGTAGTTTGACCTTGTTCCCCAACACAAGACTTCAAGGTTCTCTCGCAAATAAGCTCATGATTTATGTGGAATTAAACCACGGCAGGCTGTTGCCCAAACCCATACCGTAAACCCAATTCCCCTAGTTTATGAGAAACTAATCTCACTTTTTAACCTCCATGCAGGTCCACAGAAACATTCGCGGACAAAGATCATCTTGCAGCACTGTTTCTGACATGATGGTAAATCAAAAGAAGAGGTGGATTATGGGCATAACAAGAATGGAGCCATATCGCTGTGAAAATAAGAAAGAGGCCATATCTCTGTGTGATTCAAAGCAGTGCGGTCAGTCAGTCATGCTACCTTTCATGTTTCAGACCACCTCTGGAATCTGGATTAGCCATTACAGCTGTTGAAAAAACAAAACAAACTTCTGAATTTGAAGATATATCTTTACACTTGAATTATTTGTACTCGGTTTATTTGGCCTGAAGCAAGTCTTTATAACATACTGTAACTTTTGATAAGCAATTGAACATAGTTACAGTGTAGCATACATTAGAGACCTTCGGGGGTCCACTTAGATACAAAACCAGAGGTTTGACCTGAGACCCCAGTAGATTTAGGTCCAAAACTTTGTAATGTTTCATTTTAGACAAATCATTAAATGATAATGAGTCAACAGATCAGCAGGATTTTACATTACTGACTGTGTGGGCTGCAGGCTATGTACAGTATAGGTCAATGATATTTACATTCGGGTTCAGCTGAGTTTAAAAAAAGGGACAGACATTTTATCAGGTCAAAAGTGCCAAGTAGGCATGACTTGTATTAGCCAACTTTGTAATAAAGCAGAAACTCAATAAGCAGGACACCATGATTTTCCTTACGTGTTGCAAGCTGTGCGCACATCAGAGGTGTTTACATTCAAGTGTACCAAAAATCCATATTTTCATTCTTGGTTTGCTTGTGTGGAGCACACTTAGATTCAGACAGAAGCATTCACACATTTCAAACTTTACTCACTGTTTTCTTGTTTCAAACCTGTTTGAGTTTCTTTTCTTCTTTTGCATTGAAAACTTTTGGAAACCTGTAATCACTGATGTCAAAGGCAGATGTTTTTTCTACCTTGGATGTCAATTGTTACAAATTTCCGTAAACTCTATTTGAAGGGGCTGCTCAAAAAACCTTTATAATCATGGTTATCAATGAGATTTCATCATGCATGCTTATGACTACTGTCATTAAGTGTCATTCACTCAATTATGACATTTTATTTGCAAAGATGACACTATTTGAGATGCCTTTGTTACGATAACTTCACATTACAAAAACAAAAACACATGAAATTATCAAGACAACATAACTTGTCATAAATCTGTCATAAACATGTTTGTCATGAAGTCATTTTAATTGTGTCATGAATTTTATAACAGTGTCATATTTTTCACGACCTCTACAGTAGTACAAATTGAATTTGTCATTAAAATGTAAATATTAATGACAGTATTTAAAAATTATTTGACTGTGTATTGACACTTTCACTGAGACATTTCAACTACAGAAAATGATCAGAAAAATACAGATACAATTATAATGGCCTTATGACACTCGTGTTTATGACACATTTATTATAAGCTATGTTGTATTTGTAATGTCTAGTTGTCATGATAAAAACAAAAACAGATTATGATGCATTTGTATAACTCAAGCAACAAAGACATATCAAACTATGTCACCTTTGCATTTAAAATGACATAACGGAGTTAATGACATTTCATGACAGATGCAGTAAGCATGCGACCACCCCTTTAAGTAAAGTGTCACCCTGGGTCTCACATTCTTCAACTGTTGAGTCTTTTGTGCTCAACAGAAAAAAAAAAGAAAAATTTATAAAGGTTCCGAACCATGTGAGGGTGAGAAAACAGTGACTAAATTTTATTTTTTTGGGGTGAACTATCCCCTTAAACACACCAGAGTTCATTTTAATCAAACCAAACCTGCCAAATATAAATACACCCTTAGACCTAACACTCTGGTCAGTTATGTATGAACATTTCATGGTTCATTCTTTCCTTTTAATTTGATATTTCTTGAGCTCAGACAATTTTTAAAAACACCAAGATCAAGACCCCATCCTGAAGGGATTAATTTGGTGATTACTGACTGGATTATCCAGTTTATTATTTGGCTGCTTACCAAATAAGACAGAAATAGCACAATTATACAATTTCACAGACAGAAATATTTGACTCAACATTAGGGGGACTTGGCACCACGGTGGCCTAGTGGTTAGCACGTTCGCCTCACAGCAAGAAGGTCGCTGGTTCAAGCCCCGGCTGGGTCAGTTGGCATTTCTGTGTGGAGTTTGCATGTTCTCCCCGTGGTTGCGTGGGTTTCCTCCGGGTGCTCCGGTTTCCCCCACAAGTCCAAAGACATGTGGCATAGGTGAATTGGGTAGGCTAAATTGTCCGTATAGTGTATGAGTGTGAATGTGTGTGTGTGTGGATGTTTCCCAGGGGTGGGTTGCAGCTGGAAGGGCATCCGCTGCGTAAAAATATGCTGGATAAGTTGGCGGTTGATTCCGCTGTGGCGACCCCAGATTAATGAATTAGGGGGACTTATTAGGGGATCATTTAATTAGAAGTAAGGTCTGACTTTACTTAGACAAAATCTCTGCAATTACTCAAATAACTTATTAATGAAGTAATATGGAATGGCAAAGAAAGCATCTTTGCAAGACTTGCAGAGTTCAAGATTCTTTGGATTCATCTTCAATGTCTTCTGCTTCATCCTATCCCAGACATGCTCAATAACGTTCATTTCTGGTCACTGGGTTGGCCAATCCTGGAGCATCGAAACCTTCTTTGCTTGCAGGAAGTTTGATGTGGAGGCTGAAGTATGAGAAAGAGTACTATCCTGCTGAAGCCCTCTCCTGTGGTTTATAATGTAATGGGCAGCACGAATGTTTTGATACCTCAGGTTGTTGATGTTGCCATCCATTCTGCAGATCTAATGCATGCCTCCATACTGAATGTAACCCTAAATCATCATTTTTCCTTTATCAAACTTGACTGATTTCTGTGAGAATCTTGGGTCCATGCAGGGTTCCAATAGGTCTTCTGCAGTATTTGTGATGATTGGGATGCAGTTCAATAGATGATTAATCAGAAAAATCTACCTTCTTCCACTTTTCCAAATGATCAACTAGAAGTTATTATTTGTTGCTCTTGCAACTGGGATCGATGACAAGACTTTTTATCAGGTAGTGTATGCCTAAAATAATACATAATTAAATTTAATAAATATATGAAATTCAATAACACTATACTGTATGGTTTTATATCTTATCATTAGTAAAATGCAATATGCTAAAGCGATGAACAAAATAAATAAATAAATAAATAAATACATATATATAAATTACATGGTGTATTAAAAATAAAAAAATAACATTAGTAATACTCAAATTGTTCATATGATACCTAATTAATTATGTAAAAATTTGGCAAATTCAACATTGATGTCAAATATTAACAGTTATCACAGACTGTATGGTTTTTCAAAAAGACATACTACCAAATTCAAACTCACAAAATCTAGTTGGCGCTAATTACTCATGCTAACATCGGTTTAAAAGTTCACGTTCTATGCACACGCCAAACTGTTCTCATTAACAAAAGCTATAACCCAAAAAGCCAAGACCAGAATGTCTGATCATGCATCCTGGACCAATGGGAGGGGGACTTATATAAGAAACCTTCCTGCTTGAGAGAAATCTCGTTTTTTTTAAAAGAGCTGGACTTAACTGAGACCACTTTAATGAGCTCTAAAACACAGCAACGACGGGTACTATAAAATAAGCTGGCAGTTTGGAGATGGCAACAGGGTAATACCCTTCTTTTGTTTTTGTTTGGTTGTTGTCGAGTTCCTTTTCTTCCCTCCCTGTGTACGCCTGTAATGATTAAAAGGTAATCTACTGGGAAATCTATGCGTGCTGCAAGTGTTTTCTTTTATGCTTGAGATTACGGCCCATTAATCTCACAAAGGCAAATACAGACAACAAGGCGGAATAGGCAAGAATGTGTTTCTTTACAGAAAAGATTTAGGGCGTTCAAAAAGAGCAAGAAGACTTATGGAAATAGGTACAAAAAACACATGCGCTGTGGGGAATGTAGTGACAGGAAACAACTGATGTCTTAACATGACATTGTCCATGGTAGAATGAACCCAGTTTACTTTAGAGGTCAGAAGGCAGATCTAGCGTAACTGTCTTTGTTGTGAAGGTCTGGTCTTTTATTTTGAAATAATTGTTCTGCATTTATTTTAATGGTTTGTTCTTATGGTAGCTTGCTTCTTCTGCCATGCAATAAATGCATGTAGTCCTGATCCCTTTATTAGCCACTAAATTGAGCTGTCACACCAACTATAGGAGAAAATGCAAATCCATTTCACACTTTTAAAGGGATAGTTCACACAAAACTGAAAAATATTCCACCGCTTACACTTCCTTTACTTTTTCCAAACCTGTTTGGGTGACGTTCTCCTGCTGAACATAAAATAAGATCCTTTGAAGAAAGCTGGAGACCTTAATGAGTTTCTTTATTCTGTTAAACATAAATTAGGATATTTTGGAAAAAAAAACTGAAAACCTGTAACCATTGACTTCCATAGTACATTGAAAAAAAAGATTCATTGGATTTACCAAAACGTTTTAAGATAAGTGGTTGCAAACAATTTATTTGGGCTGAATTTAAACAAACAAATTGAATTTAGTAATGTTCAGCTTAATTTGTTCATTTAAATTCAGCCCATTTAAATTGTTCGCAACAATATACCTTAAAACATTTTAGTAAATCCAATGAAACATATTTTCAGTGAACTATGAAATTCAATTGTTACAGGTTTTCAGTTTTTCTCAAAATATCCTGTTTTGTATTTAACAGAATAAAGAAATTCATAAAGGTTTTTTACCACTTGAAGATGAGAAAATAGTGAGTGAATATTTATTTTTGGGTGAACTATACAGTAAAAAAAATGCAGTCTCACATATCAGCTTCATGCTGTCCCAACACAAATGTACTAATGTATGTGGGTTGAACACAAAACAATTAATTTGTCCCCCCCAAAAATTAAGAATTATGCTATTCATTCATTCATTCATTTATGCTATTTCGACTCATTTTAAATAAGTAGTTTAAAGAAACTGCAAAGTCATTTTTGAATGTATACTTTAAAGAGCATTTCAAAAGAAATGCAAAAAACAACTTCTATTATGTGTATGAGTGTGTAATTCATCAGTCAACACCAGGATCAGGATAAAAAAAACGTCCTTAATACTGAAGTATACCAAAAATGCTGCTTTAAAGGCCACCTATTTTACCTTTTACAAGACGTAATATAAGACTTATAAGGATGTGACAGAATGTGTCTGTCAAAGTTTCAGCTCAACATACCCATAAGATTATTTATTATATAATGTAGAATCTGCCCTTTTTAGTGTCTGAAGACTATGTAGCTGTTTTTGTAGCCTGTGGCATTAAATCCAAATGAGCTGCTTTTCCCCACTCACTGCTCTGATGTGCATTTCTACTTCACATCGTGCGTTATGTCAGCTAAACAGCACAGTGATAGAGACAAACACGGATCAAGCTGAAATAAGGTCACTAGTCAAAAATACGAAGTAAGATTATTTGACTTATTTGTGGTGGAGTTTATTCAAGCCTTTGTGAAATGATGAGTCACACAAAAATGCTGTTTGCAGTACATACACACACACACATATATATGCGCGTCTACTGACACCATGCGGCCATGGTGATTATATCGGTTAAGAATTACATGGTGATTTTACTTTCTTTATTACAAACATGCTCTGTTTTAAAAACGTTCTAAACTTAACTACAGTATAAAATTAACTATTGAGGTGCAGCTGATCACAGAGAGTTGCAACATATGTTTTAATTCCAACTTTGCATAAATTAACAGTATATTTGTGTGTGAAACATCGGTTTAAGACTTCAAATCATTATTTGATATTTTGCCCTTTTTTAAAAGAATTTTTTCTAATAAAATGGCGGTTGGGCTCTTCCCCTCATGAGCTCTTGTGTTAAATGTAACTGGACAGCTTACCTTGGTGAGTCAGAGCTTCTTTTGCCCATGGCCAGGTGGCAACTCCAGCCAGCTCTTCACGTGCCGAATTGTTAGCGAAGAACACGTTGAGCATGTCTGAACTGCTCAGATGAAGCAGCTCTTTCAGCTCCTTCACACTCAAATAAGCTCTGCAGCAGAAAGAAATCAATATAGAAAGCAAGTTTAGCAAAAACAAACGAACAATGATAAACACTTCTAAAGCATGCATTCAGTTAAGTTCAACATTTACTAATAGATTCCTTTGATGGATTGAGACTCAGGTCGAAGAGCTTTCATCTCCTGATTGGACAACTCATCTACGTAGATCTCCTGATCGGTTGTTTTGTTTCTGTCCTCCCTAGTGTCCTTTAAAAGGACAGATATTTTCACACTTTTGAAAACTGAGATTTATATATGACATGAAGGATGAATAAATAAGCTTTCCATAGATGTATACATTGTGAGGACTATATCTGGCAGAGATTCCACTATTTGAAAGTCTGGAATCTAAGAGTTAAAAAAATCTAAACACTGAGAATATTTGGCTAAATTAAGTTCTTAGCAATACATGTTACTTAATAAAAATTGAGTTTCGATTCATTTATAGTTAGAAATCTGCAAAATCTTAATTAAACACGGTCTTTACATAATAATCTAATGATTTTGGGCATTTAAAAATTCTGTCATTTTGACCCATACAATGTATTTTTGGTTCTTGCCAAAAATACATACGTGCAAAATACATCCGCGTAACATCAGACTTTAAATTCATAACAACACTCATAAAAAGACTTTACGTCAGGATGATTAGAGATTATAATTGTTTGAACTGTTTATGGCCCATGAAACGACTACCCACTTTTTATTCCACATCCAGCTGTGATAAATCGCCGCAGAGGCACTTTGATGTGTGATGTTAACTTATTTTTACCTTGGAATATGTCACATGTCATTTTTCTCTTTTGCTTTCTTAGCTGCTTAAGCCTTTGCACCTCATATCAATGGTCTGTTGGTTTGAAGAGGTCCAGCTCTTAATGCCCTTTGGATCATGCCGAAGGGTCGAGCCCATTAGCTGAACCACCTACTGTTTCTTGGACCCGTTCCATTCAAGAATGAACCATTCATTGTAGCTTTTTTTATTATTATTAAAGAAGCAAAGGTCGAGCCAATATTCTTGACAGCTCTATAGTAGCCTAAATCTCTCCAAATGGGCTATTTATTTCAGCTAGATAATTCTAATTGTTTTTAAAAATTATATTCACATGGCTCAAAGCTGAACGGTGTGCTGTTCCAATTATGTTCTAAAAATGTGTGCTACAAATAGGTTTTTTAACAATTTCATTCTTAAAAGACATCAAGTAAAGACAACGAGATGCAGGATACTAGAAATAAACACATTTTTCTCACCCCTGTTCCCGGGGATCTACCTTCCTGCAGATTTCAGTTGCAACCCATATCAAACACACCTGCCTGTAATTGTCAAGTGCTGTTCAGGTCCTATTTAATTGGTTTAGGTGTGTTTGATTAGGGTTGGAGTTGAACTTTGCAGGAAGGTAGATCTTCAGGAACAGGGTTGAGCAGCCCTGGTCTAAAACAATACGAGATTTGAGTTCTTAATCAGTATTTACTTGCGTCACTTTAAGCATAAAGCTCAATTTTTTGGTACAACTATGTTTAATAAGAAAATGAAAGATTTATATAAAGGGTAAGAAAAAAATAGATATGTTATTTGAAAAAAGATACAATGTTAATATTATTTTTGCACAATAAAACAATTAAAAATACTGGTAAATAGTAAAAAAAAAAACTTTCCTAGAAATTCTAGAAAATTTATAATTATTCAGTTTTTCAGTATTTTTAATAATCCTGATTGTACATTATGAAAACCATCATAAACAGAATTTCGTCTTTTGGATGAGACATTAAACCGAGGTCCTGACTCTGTGTGATCATTAAAAATCCCATGGCAATTCTTGTAAAGAGTAGGGTGGTGTCCGGGCTAAATTTCCACCATCTGCCCTTACCATCATGGCCTCCCAATTATCCCCATCCACTGATTATCACTGTCTCCCCACTTCACCTGGTGTGTGGTGTGCGCACTGGAGCCGTTGTCCTGTGGCTGCCGTTGCACCATCCAAGTGAATGCTGCACACTGGTGGTGGTGTGGAGAGACCCCCCTCTCATGATTGTGAAGAGCTTTGGGTGTATGACCATACATGCTAAATGTGCTATATAAAAACACGTTACATTTCTTGTCCCCTTTTCAGAAAATAACAGATTTCAAGTTGTTCTAATGAACAATATGAAAAGATCTGATTAAATGAACTGCAATACGGCAGTGAACCCTAAAGAGGAGTCTTGAAAAACAAATTAGTTCCGGTTTAAACAAATCCATGGTATACAAAAGAAACGACATTCTCCTCAGTGTCTCCTCAGAAACTAGTTAAAAGACCTTTGTATATTTCAAGTAACAAAATCTGATTTTACAGTCCATGAGGCTAAAGTAAATAATATTTCAAGTGTCTGCAATAATCAGTCATTTAAACCAAACAACACTCAAACTCAATTCTTACATAAAGATTTGCTGAACATTAGTGGTTTACCAATAACTGTAAGCAGTGAGTGCTGACAGTATTTACCAGTCTAGCCTTTGAATATGCTGAACATATAAGATTATACTGCTGTAGAGGCAGATGAATCAAATCAATTATCAAACAAAATAAATAAATAAAATCACATGTTGTCCATAAACCATCCCACAGGGGAGTCTAATGCTAACCACAAACCAACTGATGCCACAAAAATGCTTATTCATGGAAGAAAACAACATGACAAAAACAACAGCTAATAAATGTTCAACTATCGGCACATGAGATGAATCAACAGCACAAACACACTCAGAAATAAAGATACAAAAGTTGTCACTGGGGCGGTACCCTCAAGTATATTTTTTGTATTGTTTAGATACTAATATGTATCTTCAAGGATCCAATATGAAACACACAATCTCATACAGTATAAAGTTTGAGATAAGTGTGTTTAAGTTTTAAAAAGCTTAATGTGCTCACAAATACTGCACCGATTTTTTTGAATTTGCTATTTGTTTTTCTTTTTTGTCTAATTGTTTAATATCTAGGCAAGTGGTTAGCACGTTTGCATTTCTTGAATTCTGAAAAGCAATCCATTATCTCTTTCTTTCTGGAAATCACTCATTGGAAAAGGCTTTATTTTTCAGAATGATAATGATCCCAAACACACTGCTGATGCTGTGAAATTATATCCATTCATGGAATGGCCTACACAGAGTCCAGACCTTAAAGAGATAAATCAAAAATTGAATCACTATTTTCTGAACGTCAAGTGGTTTCAAACCTTTATAATTTACTTTAATTCACTTGAAGGTGAACACAATATAAGTTATTTTGAAAAATGTTAGAAACCTGGGTCCCACTTTATATTAAGTGTCCTTAACTACTATGTACTTGCATCAAATAATACATACAATGTACTTACTATGTTGATAATGTATTTGAGAACACTTCTAGTGCTCTTGAGTTGGGATAGAGGTAGGGTTAAGGACAAGTTTGATGGTATCGATAGGTTTAAGGGTGGGTTGAGGTGTAAGGGATGGTCAACAGTGCATTTACAGAAATTAATACAGATGTAATTGCATACAGGTATTTAATCAAGCAGAAGTACAATGTAAAAACATGTATTTACACAACATTGTACATTGTAATGAATTATTAATTTTGGTGTAAGTACATATTAGTTAAGGCCACTTAATATAAAGTGGGATCGAAACCTGTAATCATTGATGCGCATATTAGAAAAAACTAATACTATGAAAATATTTTATGTAGTAGTTGAGTCTAGGTGTTGGTAGGTTTAGCGATGTATAATAAGATCATACTTTATAAGAACTAATAAACAGCAACCATCTTAACAATAAGCAGGTTATACACCAGTAGATAATAGTGAGAAATAATAATTAAACTAAATAGTTACCAAATAAATGTATACAGCAATGTGGAAAAGTCTTAGACCACCAAAGCTGATTTATGACACAGAAGGTAACTAGTTTATATCTAGGATATTTAATTTGTATTATTTGGGTAAACATTCATTACAATAAAGACTTGTGTCAATAAACTTCTCATTTTTGTACTGTTATGATCAACACCAAATGACAGGTTTGCCAAGTATTCCTACTGCCCTTCAGTCCTGCCCCATTTTTCATCACACCGACTGGTACTTTCAACCCAAACTCACACCAACAGCATATCAAAAACATTCAAACAAAGTGGTATATTCACACTTGTAGTTAGATTCTTAAAACAAAAATGATATATGGTTATGAACTGTGTAAATTGTTGGAGTCAAAAAGTACTGGAAATTCCTGTGCAGAAAACCCTTGTTTTTAACTGCAATGTGCAATATTGTGTTTAAAAAACAACCATTTTTTGACGAACATCAAGATTCAGTTACACAAATGAACCACTCCAGAGTTCGTTTTAATCAAACCAAACCTGCCAAGTGTGAACACACCCTGAAACGCATTTTCAAAACCACTGATCCGGCAATCTCACAGCAGAATGAATAAAGATGTAAATACATTATAAATCGCTAATACTGCTAAGCATCTATCAAAGTTAATTACTAAAGAGAAGAGTTATCAGGTAGTTCAGTTCAATTGGCTTACATATCTGAACTAAAATGTCTCCGCTTTCATCTCCTTCCATTTCTGGAGCAAGCCAAAAAGCACCTGGTGGTTCCCCTGTGCTGTTTCTCTCTGCTTCAACAACAAATTTGTGTAGTGACAGCCATTGGCAAGTGTTCGGGCTTCACTGCCCAGCAGCAGATACCTAGGCTATAACTCACACAGCAAAACATTAAAATCCCAGACCTTCACATAAAAAGCATGCTATACAATTGCCATCAAAATGTCATCCCTGCATTAATTCTCTGCAAACTCTGGACTGCAGCCTAAGTGACATGCACTTCCAGAATGGTTAGAAAAGACATCTCTAAGGGCTTAGTCTATAAGCCCAAAGTTAATCCAGTCCTGTTGACTATTAGCTTTTTTTCCCTGATGACACATCATACAGTATGTAGAGCAAAATAACTCCAGTAAATGAACCTTTGCGTTACTGTGTACCTTTGGATTGGTCTTCGACTATGGCATGCCAAGGACAGTGTGTTACTCCAGGTCACTACTACAAACCCTGAAGAGTTTCTTTATTCTGTTGAAAACTGAAGAAGATATTTTGATGAAAGCTGAAAACCTGCAACCATTGACTCCGATGGTAGGAACATAAAATACTATGAAAGTCAGTGGTTGATAGGCTTCCAGTTTTACTCCAAATAACTTATTTTGTGTTTAACAGAAGGAAGAAACTCAAACAGGTTTAGAACAAGTAAAGGGTATGTGATGACAGAGTTTAAATTTTTTAGCGAATTATCTATTTAAGGAGGTCTACAACAGTCATTCATCCTTTTCTTTTCGGCTTAGTCCCTTTATTAATCCGGGGTCGCCATGGCAGAATGAACCAATTTATCCAGCATTTGTTTTACGCAGTGGATGCCCTTCCAGCCGCAACCCATCACTGGGAAACATCCACACATTTTCACTCACACACATATACTATGGACAATTTAGCTTACCCAATTCACCTGTACCACATGTCTTTGGACTTGTGGGGGAAACCGGAGCACCCAGAGGAAGCCCACGCGAACACGGGGAGAACATGCAAACTCCACACAGAAATGCCAACTGACCCAGCCGAGGCTCGAACCAGCGACCTTCTTGTGGTGAGGCAACAGCACTACTGCGCCACCATGTCACCGGTCTAAACATGTTATTTCCAATTTTCACCAATGCTGCATTTATTTGATTGTTTTCATTTCAATATATTTTGCAAAGCCGTTTTTTCATTTTAATATGCAAATTTGCAAATTTCTTATTATTACAAATGTTGAAAACAGTTGTGCTGTTCATTATTTTGTGGAAACTATTCGTTTGGGGACTCTTTGGTCAATACATACTTCAAAAGAACAGATCAAATCTCTCGTAACATCATGAATGTCTGTACTGTCACTGTTCTTACTGAATAAATAAATGTATTAATTAAAATTGATTAAAAAAAACATACCGTATATTTACTTTTGAATGGTTGTCAATATAGTTTTATTTTTTATTTATTCTGTTTAGCCTGCAGGCAAAGTATATATGTAGTTGTCCTTTACCACCAGGAGGTAACAAGAAATGGTGGAATGGCATACGACTTATTATCCACCAATCACTGACAAAAAAAATATATTTATGCCTGTGGATTTTGTGGCTTGAACTCTTGAAAAACTGGAAAACTGTGAAAAACTACCAAGATATTGTATGTCAGACAACTATCCACCGATATCATTGGGGCACTATTAATCTCTATAGAAGTCATTCATGATCAGATAGGTTGAGCTTGAAGAAAACTTGTTCTCAAGCAATCGTAAAATG
This sequence comes from Danio albolineatus, assembly GCA_903798035.1. Classification (NCBI taxonomy): domain Eukaryota; kingdom Metazoa; phylum Chordata; class Actinopteri; order Cypriniformes; family Danionidae; genus Danio; species Danio albolineatus. The sequence continues at coordinate 4,806,126 of CAIGQQ010034181.1, read as the reverse complement.
ACAGCAGCTGGTGACTGAGACCCAAGGCCTTGACACACACTGAGCCTGGAACAACACTTCCCAGACTGCATCTGGAATTTTGACATATAGCATATTCATCCTGCGCTGATATAAGTTTCAGGCCAGATCTGAACCATATATCCAAACTATTATATATGCAATGAGCACAGATTAACAATACAGGAATCTAAAATGATGTATTAGTTACAATACGTCTAAATGATCTGCTCTATTTGAATTTTAAAACAAGAATATTTAAAAATAAATACTAACGTTATTAAAACATGACCTTTTAAATATTTTGAAATCCTTTGCTTGCAATTTTCATACGCCTTTGTGGACATCAACTTATATTTGTAGCACCAGAAAAATGAAAGACATTGTGGCAAGCCATCAAACAGTCTGTACAGAAGCAAGACTGTCCTGCCTTTCACAAGGAATAGAGCTGAGACCTCTGGTTTTGTTGTTTAGCCACATTAAGTGTATACTTTGGCTCAGTTCTCCATCCAAGTTCTGCATGCTTTTTAAAGCTATTCCAGAAGGCCGATTTGTATGCTTTGCGTGTTGTGTAATACAAAATGCTCTGACAATCTTGAAAATAACAAAAAACGAAAGAAAAAAAAGTGAACGCTATTTCACAATAAGACACGTTGGTTTCCTTTTTCCTGATGCTGCAGTGAGAACATTTAACAAGCACGTAACTCTAAAGCCAGTTCACACCAACCGTCGGCTAGAATTGGAGAATGCTTTCAATTATTTTGTCCTGGGCTTTAAGGCCTAGCACTTTAATGCAAGCCATTTTGGTATGAAGGCATTCGTTAAGAACATAGCTGATGTATGGATATGGTAGTAGACTACAGAACCTGAATCAATAGCAATGGAACCAAGTAGGTAGTCAGACATCATCCTGAGAGGTTTTTGCTACAACTTGTTTTGAATTCTCAAGTTAAGTCCAAAAAATGAACCCTCACTAAATATTCTGCCTGAGTTCAAGTTAGCTGCCAAAGTGGAACCATATTGTAGCACAAGCTCACCTCTGAGGAGACTCTGGATCAAAGCAGGTCTTTGCGACATCTGTGACCTCAGGGTCACAGCAATCACCATCATCATAATCATAGTGAATGCTGTTGCATTCTGGGTTGCAGACTCCATCGCGCCGTTTCCAGTTGTAGCAGGGCCCCATACGCAAGCAGTCGCCCCCATCATGACCTGTAAGAGGATGGTCACACTCTGGATCGCAGTGGCGATTGCCCACCTTGGCAATATGGCAGTTGCTGAGGATGAAGCGCCGCTGGAGCGAAGAGTTGTAGACGGTATGAATGCTGAGCTCTAGACTGATGTTGTAAGGATGGAAGGCATCTTCCAAAGCCTGGTGTTGGAGCTGGATCTGCTGGAGGGAAACTGTAGGATCACTGCCATTATCTTTACAGATGTTCACAATGCGGTAACGAACTTTCTTTTCAGCTCGCATTTGCCAGTGCTTGTTATAACTAAGGGCAACATCAAAATTGTCGCACACAGTCACCCCACACGGAGGTGGCAGAAATGGAGACACAACCTGTCGCTCTGGGACAGGAAGAGCCACGATTACTGGGTTGTGACGATCTTTATAGGGTGCCCACTGGTTCTCGACTACTGAAAAATCTGCCCATTGGGACAGGAGCGGAGATTGCCTCTCTGAACGGGGTTGGTGGCTTTTAAGAAGTTCTTCATGAGAGCGTGCATAACCCCAGAGCGCGACACCTCCTAAATGTCCACGAAAACTGTGCTCGTGATCCGACTGGTCCCCGCCGAGCAGAAACAACCGGCAGGCCTTGATATAGGAACTGTATAGGTCACCTGATTGTTCACTGCTCTCGCCAACTTTGAAATTGTCTACATACAGCGCCATCTTATGGCCATCATAACTGGCAACCACATGCGTCCAGCTGTTGGGCTGGTAGCGCTGATGTCCGATGATAGTGGTGGATTTAAGCGAACGATCAGTGCGAAGAGAGAAGAAAAACCTGCCATCTTTTCTTCCTGTAGGGTCTGCTGCTTGAATGCCAACAGACCAGCCTTTTTCGCTCAAGGGATGGGAACAGTTGTCAAACACACCTAAAAAAAACACAAACAAATAAGTCAATAACCAAAAATGCATCTTCATTAAGTTCACAGCAATTGTCATTTAATTATCTAAAGAGTTTAAGAGTTTAAGTCACTTTCATTCAACAAATCCACTGATATTCCCAGCCGCCTTTAGTTAGGAGCAGTCACATCTGGCAGCCAGATGTTACCGTGGAAGGACAGAGAGAGGTCAGGGAACCCCTTCAACCCTCCCAACAACACACGCACATGCAGGCATATACACACTCGGGTGCATTATTCCCTGCAAACGGGAGAACGAGAGATGGGCAGCTTTAAACAAAATATCCTGAGGGACGCAGACCACACTGAATTTTCATTCACTGGAAAAGCCTGCCGATGCGTGCGCAAGGCTCCAGCGTGTGACAACATCTGCTAATTTCTGCATGTATCAGCCCTGAAAGATAAACCTTTGTAGAGTACTTTCCACTTGGATGCTACTACATTTTCAAAGCCTGACTTCTTATCTTACTGTTTTTATAATGTCTCTCTCCCACTAAATTAAGTACTCCTAATAGTAGTACCTCAGACTTGCCCGGAGTGCTGAGTTTGGCATGAGACAAAGTGTGTCGATTCTGATTAAGAAATACTTTCTTTGTAACCCTGTATGAGTGATGACTTCAATGTGATAAGTGTTTATGGGAGACAGAGAGAAAGTGAATGTTTTTGAATAGTATCACTTATTAGCGAAAGAAAAGACCACTTCCAGTAAAGCCTTTGAACACTCATTTGGCAGTGTGGGGGATTTTTTTTAAAAAGTCTGGCTTTATAACAATAGATTCATCCACTGATTGTTAAAAGAAAGCTATTGACCTCAGAAGGGGCTGGAGTCAATGTTCACATAATTTAAGCGATGATGACGAATAAGTCAAAGTAAAAGAATACAATCTTAACAATAGCAATATGGTAGAACCCCTCATTTATTTAAGAAGTTAGTGAGATTTGACGTCATTGGGGAATACTGATTTTATCCAAGTGGTGGATGATTTTAAAATGGATTATCTAATGCTCTCTTTGAGGTCTTATTGATGACTCATCAGTGTTACAACAGATGAATAATATTTGCACCCCCTTTCGCCTTAAAACATGTATTTTGGCATCCATGGCAGAGGAAGGGCATTGCACAGGTTACAACCAGAAAACTCTGGGCTTTGTTCTCCTTACTGGGAACTAGTCTCAGAAGCACTTCCAGATATAATCATTTCCACATTGACCCTCCTCAGCAGCCATACAAAAAATGCACATTTACCTGATTATGAAGACTCCCTTGAGGGCTCCAGCACCTTCTGTGATGTTCCACAGCTTATTCTGTTTATTTACTTTGTATTTGTAATCATAGTATGTGCTTTGAATGAAGTCAGTTGCCTGTCTAACGCATACCACAAGAAAGGAGGAGGCTCAATAAGGTCCTCTAGAAGAAAATGGTCTGATGGGTATTTTACTTGGCCATGCATAACAGATACAAATTAAAAAGAAAAAAAAAACATATATACATATACAGTGCCAACGCACTGTACAGTTGAAGTCAGAATTATTCGCCCCCTTTGAATTTCTCTATTTCTTTTTCTTAAATATTTACCAAATGATGTTTAACAAAGAAAGGAAATTTTCACAGTATGTCTGATAATATTTTTTCTTTTGGAAAAAGTATTATTTGTTTTATTTTGGCTTGATTAAAAGCAGTTTTTAATTTTTTTAAAACCCATTTTAACGTAAAAATTATTATCTGTTTTAAGCTATATTTTTTCGATAGTCTACAGAACAAACCATCGTTATACAATAACTTGCCTAATTACCCTAACCTGCCTAGCTAACCTAATTAACCTAGTTAAGCCTTTAAAAGTCATATTAATCTGTATAAAAGTGTCGTGAAAAATATCTAGTAAAATATTACTTACTCTCATCATGGTAAAGATAAAATAAATCAGTTATTAGAAATGAGTTATTAAAACTATTATGTTTAGAAATGTGTTGTACAAAATTGTTCTCTCCGTTAAACAGAAATTTGGGGAAAAAATAAACAGGGGTGTTAATAATTCAGGGGAGCAAATAATTCTGACTTCAACTGTGTATCAGAAATTATAAATATTTAAAATAGGCACTATCCTTATAAATAAACAGCATAGACGCAATCTAAACAACTATATTCACGCCTAAATAAGCCTCATAAGTAAATTATGTTCACCAACAGCTGCAATATTTGTCAAACTGTACTGAGTTTATTGATCTGCTGTCCCTCTATGTGGGTGGAGTAATACAGAAGGGTGAGGAGGCTGTACGAGTTCTGATATTGCAGAATATCGCACGGCTACCAGCCAATCAGATTCGAGAACCAGACAAAACTGTTATATAAATTTTATATATATATATATATATATATATTTACATACTGTATATAATATTTTACCTAAACACATGCCTAATAATTACATAATTACATAATAATTACATAATAATATGTGTTTGGGTAAAATTCATTTCTGGTGCGTTTTCTATGATGATCTGACAATACTTCTTCCCAATTTAAAATAAAATAATTGCTGTTTAGAGAATTTATTTTTAAATAAATGACAACGGGTTAGGAAATTTATGTTTTTACATATTTGGATTAAAAATCAGGGTAATTCCACCAAATATTGGAGTTAAAATATTAGGACTATGTTGTCTAAAAAAGAACATAAAAGTCTAAAAACAAAATACACTGTGTTGATTGATGGAAAAATGCTCTATAAATCACATATTTTATTTGTAAAATATGAAAAAAATATTTACAGAATAAAACAAAAATCTTTTTTCATATTTTTTTCATATAGTGTCTTATTTCTCAATATAAAATATGTATATTAAAGAATGTTTGAAATATATCACACAGTTAAGCTCAATGACAACAAGAGCTGCAAACGTTAAGTACCGCATGTAGAACATTCTGCTTATGAATCAAACCTTGGAAACACAGAGCACCATATGCACAAAACCTGCGATTAAACACAGCAGACAGGACACACTGAGCAGGTGGTGGCCACTTGTTCCTATAACACTCCACCCTTTACCACAACTCATCGTTAGCACCTCGTAAGCAGCTGATTTCCACATTCTCATTTCATCTGCTTGTCAGCTGATATCCTCAAACAAAGGCCTCTTAAATGAAACAACAACGTGTCAAAGCCGTGACACAACACAGAGTCCACCGCACACCAGTTGATGCACTTGATGAACTGAGGCGAGTTCGAGGAATGAATCTGACTTCATAATCAATTTGGTCTGCATGGCTGAACGCCTTACATCAGTATTTATTCTGATTAGACAGTTGCTAATTGTGAATAATGTATCCGTCATCTAATAACTGCTGCTTTAAGTAATGACAAATGACAATTCCAATTCCTAGAAAACCAAGCTGTATCACTACCTCCCAACAAGAAAAGAATGATGAACACTCCCCTTTTTTGGAAAGGTTTCATTTAACAAGTCATCTAGAATTAAACAGTCATCTCAGTGATTTTATTTAAAGCTTGACTCTTTTGTAGTTTCATCATGTATTAAGACAGACGAAAAATTAAAAGTTGCTATTTTCTAGGCTGATATGGTTAGGATCTATGCTCTCATTCTGGCGTAATAATCAAGAAACTTTGCTGTCATATCACGGCTAAAACCGGCGCAATAATATTATGCAGTTACCTAGCTGGCTGCTAAATAATATTCATTTTCTGTCTGTCTTACTACAAAATGTAACTACAGAAGAGTCCAGCTTTAAAAAGGGGGAAAAAAATTGAGCGAGATGCTAACGGTCTAATCCGATTCAATGATTCATGCTACGCTAAGAGATCAGCTAAATTGATTCAAAAAGGGTAAAATTGTCCTGTTTAACTCTATGAGGGACTTCATTCATTCATTTTCTTTTCGGCTTAGTCCCTTTTTTAAAATGGGGTCGCCACAGCGGAATGTACCGCCAACTTATCCAGCATTTGTTTTACGGAGCGGATGCCCTTCCGGCTGCAACCTATCTCTGGGAAACATCCATACCATTCACACACATACACTACGGACAATTTGGCCAACCCAATTCACCTATACCACATGTCTTTGGACTTTGGGGGGAAACCAGAGCACCCGGAGGAAACCCACGTGACCACGGGGAGAACATGCAAACTCCACACAGAAATGCCAACTGACCCAGCCGAAGCTCGAACCAGCGACCTTCTTGCTGTGAGGCGAGCGTGCTACCCACCACGCCACCGTGGCGCCTCTATTACGGACTTATAAAATGAAACTATTTTGGAAAATAACAAGTGGTGAGTTCCTTTAAACAATGAGAGTGATGTATGAATTCACTGACACACCCACCTGCGATGATGGCAGGGTTATTCTGGCCCCCCTCCGGCTTGACCCACAGCTCCACGGTGAATCTGGAACGGGGAAGCTCTATGGCAAACGCAGGGTTCACCTTTAGTTGCTCCGCCTGACCACTGAAGTAAATGCCTGTCATCCACTTTGTGGGCACATCCCGAACTTCGGCTCTCCACAGCTCCCCAGCAGTGCTCTGCAGCCCCTCTTGCTCCCCAGAGTACTCCTCGTTTTCTGTGGAGTATTCTGTGTGGTGGTTGTAGGATTTTTCTGGGATTTCTTCATTATTGTTAAGCTGTGGAAGGCTCCGTGAAACCCTTCTAGTTTTAGATGAGCTGTCTATGAAATCAGCACCCTGTTCTGTCTGTAAAGGGTGTTCCTTTGATAGGCGTTTAGAAGGATTTTGTGACTTCGAGGCAGGATCAGTTACCCACTGTGCTCGTTTGCCTTCTTTCTTCCATATGAAAGTCTCTTCCTGCGGTTGAACAAATGTTTCCTTCTCATTAGCATCCCAGTTGGTTAATTCAACCGCACTGGAGCTGCAGTCACCTGCACACGACCTCACAGTGTGAGTTTTCCTCAAGTGCAAATCTGTCAAGCGAGTGTATCTTCCACTCACCCCCGCTAGAGGGTACTGGTGCGCCGTGGAGCGCGGCGGCCGCTTGCGACTGACAGATCCGCACTGCTCTCCAGCCAGCGCTCGCTCCGCTCTCTGTGCCAGTGTCCGCTTATACTTCTGGATATGGTCTGACTGAGCGCTGTTCAGCGGCCACGTGTGAAATACTGCAAGAATAATAGCCAGTAGTCTAAAAAACATCATTTTATTGAGGAGAAGCTGCAGCCTTCAATGCGTGGACATTTGTTTGTTTTGAACTGCACTTGGGAATAGACTAACAGTTAATTCGTTTAAATAGCCTTTTCTTCATTAATGGTGTTTGTTGAAGAACTTCAGTTTCACCTGCTATTTGGTTAATGGCAAGGGATGTCCAATTAATCAGTGCATTAAGGTGGATTGTTTGTCCATCTGCTAATTTACTGTGCAATCTAACAGTTAGTAACCGACATCAAACTATTTACTTTAAGTCTTTTCTTCTTTCCTTTTGAGTGTTATGGTCCAAACAGAACATCCCGTGACTCTGGGATCTCCTAAAAAGCTGCCTCTTGAGCGCGCACTGCCTGCGCAAATGACTAATTGTCATTCACTAATAGTTCATTTACGCGCGCAATAAACTATCCTTATTGCGACCGAATGAAAGCGACAATATCGTGTTTTGTAGCAGACTTACATAATTTGCTGTCTGTACAGTGTAAGGTTGTTTGGAGAGATGTAACGCTGGATAAAGGTTATTTGAGGTTGCCACCTTTCACCGGCGCGCAATGGTTCGCGTCCAAATGCTCGCGGTCACGCTTCGTCCTGCGAACAAACCGCCAAAACGTCAAAAGTCTGTCGTGGTTTATTCTAACAGTGGAGTGTTTCAGATATCAGGGAGCTGTGAAAGTCCACTTAAAAAGATTTTATTATCATCATCTTTACTATTGTTGTCATTTAAATATCGATCAGCATCCAAGAATGTGAGGTTACTGAAAGGAGATTTGTCTTTTTGGCATGCTGTTCCAAGTCAAAACGGCTCTCTGGATCACCTTGAGATGGTGCGGAGACTCCTCTTGCGCTCCGTCAGTGTGTCTATATTCCCAAGCTGAGTTCCGCTGCACGCGCTCTCCACATCTCCACATCAGATCAAACTACCGCGCTAAACGTTTTATCTGTTTCCTCCAGCCTGACATCACAGACCCTGCCCCTATCCCAGCCATTAGAAAAGAAAACTTACCCAGGTCCAACCCAGCCCTTGCCTGCTCGCATCAACTCTTACACTTTCTCCCCCAGTGCCACTGACATGTAGCTGCTACACCTACTTCTGTACTGTAAGGCAGGAGACAGCACATCTGCCGGACATGTGAAGAGGACTGAAGCACTGCACACACACACACACACATAATAAATAAATAAATTAGGCAAGTGAGAAATGTGTAAACACTAAAAACCAGGATGGACCAATGGCAAATTTCAGAACATTCTCTTATAGAGAAATTAACCGAGATGAGAGATGAAGATGCAAAGGGAAAGAAAAATATAAATGTGACCTCTTTTGAAGTTTTTTTCCCAGAAATATTACTCACTCTTATCATTATTTTATTTGAAATACATTAATATTATATGATAGTTTTTTACCTGTTCAATGGATGATTTATAAATAAACAACAGCATAAAAGAATGAACATGTATGGAGCAGTTGAAAGCGAGCAGAATTTATTTATTAAATTGTATTAAATTAAATGAAAATAAAGTTGCTGCTGGATTAATTCTTGTACAATAAAAATAGTTAAGTAAAAAAAATAATGCTAAAATATTTATTTTCATACAGCAAGACAGTTCACATTTGGACAACCCAGGCTCATTCTGAAAACGTAGTCCCACATATGTTTCTGGAGGCCGAGAAATATGTCCCTGGAGGTACGTATTTTTGCACTTTTTGCTTTTGCGAATCCACGAGAGGGTGTTGTGTACGCTTTTTGAGATCTCAAATTTCTCTCACGGGTGCCATTTGCACCTGCTGTTCTCGCGTAAACCCACCAGAGGCCGCTGTCGACTGACTTTTTGACTGACTGACTTTTTGACTGACTGACTTTTTGACTGACTGACTTTTTGACTGACTGACTGACTGACTGACCGACCGACCGACCGACCAACCAATTGACTGACCCACCCTCCTCCTTCCCTAAACCCAACAAAAAATTTTATCGATTGACCCACCCACACACTTCCCTAAACCCAACCAACAATTTTCAAAAAAGCAATCCAGAAAAAATAAAAGCTTTCTTCTCATTTTTACCTTATTTTCAGATTTTACCACATTCTCACCTTGTCATTTACTGGTTTATTTTATTTTTTGTCTCACCTGCTTTCTGGAACTGCTCTTCACCAGACTCGAACACCATCATTGTGGTCAGCTCCTCTCTGCGTCTTAAGTCCGCCGAGCATGGCAAGCTAACGGGACAAACTGATAGCATCGGGAAAGTCGTCCACACGGAGGTAAGCGGTCAGCTGGTAAGCGCGAAAAGAAATGGCGTCCTACCGCCCAATAGTGTTCATTAAAAAAATTAAACGCAGCCATACGTACCTCTGATGACATAATGTGTGGTCTCCAGAAACGTAAGTGGGACTACGTTTTCAGAATGAGCCTGTGTTGCATTTGGAGGGGGTTGTACTGTTTATATTAAAATATATATATATATATATATATATATATATATATTTCAAATATTTTTGAAAGACTAAAACAGTAATAATAAGGTTTGAATGCACTAATTTGACATTTTTTTTACAAATAACAAAAAGGTACAGTAAGTGTACTCTTTACCACTTGACTGCTTATTGCATTATACATTTTAACTGCATTAAATATGCATAAATTAGAATACTAACCATTAACAAGCAACTAAAACCTTAATTTATGAAGCAAATATGTTTCTGGGTGGGATTATGGCTGTTTGCATTAAGCAAGTCAAGTATCTATATTTAATGTTAGTGTATTTTATTAAGTAAAACTTGCAAAAAAATGCAAAAAAAATGATAGCACTAAACGTTATAACTTTCTATGTATCTTATTAAAGTGAAGTTTGTGAAAATTTGTTTCCGTACAGCACATTTTTCGAGAGCTCAAATAATATCCAAGAAAGTCTTTTGTTGTTGTCATTTACCATTATTAATTTTTTTAAAAAGAATAAAAAAATTTAAAGTCTGTATGAACTGGGAGTTGCTGAGACTTTTATTTCAGTATGTTGAGGTACTGTCAACAGAAACAGATTATTGAGTAGGGGGCGAGGCTTTTTTTTTTTTTTTGAGCATCATTCTCTCATAGCAAACTAACAGTAAGATGGCCATGGTTAAGAGTATTGTGGCTGGTCGGCGCCAATAGCATTGTGGTTAAGTGCGACTACATGGTGCTCACGGCGACCTAAGTTCGACTCCACAGCCCTTTACAATTAATTAAAAAAAGATAATAAAAAAAAACTAAAATATAATAAGAATAAAAAAGAATATTCTGGCTGAAGCTGTTAATGTCAAAAGACAAGGACCACCATAACAACGCAGAAGCAAATGCTCAGATTTAGATTAAAAGATGTCCAAGAGATGCTTTTTCTTTTTTTTTACAGTGGATTAAATTGCACAGATTAAGTGTTCACCTAAAGAATAGTATTGTGCACTAACATTGTAAATTTTTAATTCACACAAACTTTAAGTGGTAACTCTTAAAAAAATAATCAAAAGAACACAGAAAGGGTTTAAAATATTAAATATGTTTCTTATTATGTTTCTGAACTAACGCCACCAATTTTTTGTAAGTATTTCAAAGGCAAATAAATCTTGCTTCATCTCATCCAAAAGGATATAGAAAAGCTCATGTTATCATCTTATACCACAAAACACATTTCAACAGTTTACATTAAATCTAGATTGCTATATTTCTTTCCGAAAATATCCCAGAAATCACACTTTCAGCAATGAGTTCAAACACGTCACTGAAGGACTCGCTTACATGCCACATTTTAATATGTAGTCGGTGTATCTTTACTGCTTTATACAGTGAAAAACAGCATTCAGCACTGCAGGTGCATATACTGTATACACTGATGTAACTTGCAAATGACCAGATTTGTGACCACAAAACAAGTCAGCAACCACATCCACTATCTCACACCTCAGTGGTCAAAAAGTTAGACATGCCGCTGTTTAATTTCCCAAACGCACCAGTTTTCGCCTCAGCGTTTTTGTCAGGCTCAATTTGCAAACGGCCCCGACTTGGGGTAACTGGCAGTTATGGCAGGGGCCCCTTCAGGGGTAGAAAGGGCCCTAACAGTGGGAGGTAAGAATTCCGCAACCAGCCTAAGGATCTGCCTGCAAAACATTCAGCTTTTTTTGTATCAAAGTGCTTTGAGATACAGCTGCAGTTGTGTAAAAAAAAAAAAGTGAATGGCCGCTCATGGGCCTCACCCCCCACTGCAAAGGACCTCTAAGAGATTATCCTTCATTTGAGGCTGCCTTTCCCCCAATCCAATTCTAAATGACCAGAAACGCAATGGGAAAATCCAAACTGATGTGCCTGGACAAATAGCAAGAAGCCTGGTCCATCATCCAAAGGCAACCCCTCTCCCTGGTCAGCGGTCAAAAAAAATCGACACTATATAAACCCGTTGCAGATATTTACTGCATTGTCAACTGGTGAGAAATCTGTTATTCTGTCGCTTGGGAGACTCGACTAACTAAATAATTCCACAGAATAGATATTTGAAAAGATACAGTGAGGGAAGCAGGTGTGCACTGTGTGAACTATAACGTCATTTCCTAGTTAGTCATGGCTGGCTTGGCTTTAAAACTGGATTATTCGTAGCGAGCATCTGACAGCATGTTTTTTTTTCCTTTATTTCCCCTCCTTATGTTCTAGATATACAGTACCTCAAAAACACGTCTCGGTGGATTTGCCTGCTTTGCAGATGGAGTTCTAGCTGTTCATGGACTTGACAGTATAGGCATTTTCCTTGACACTCTGAAAAACATAAAAAGTAGTTATGTACTGTATGGAAAATGGCATTTTAATATTGTCAAATAACTGCACAAAGTTTGTTTGTTTTTTACTTTGTGATTTCAGATCAAGTACAAATATCTTCTGAAGGAAACTGCATATTTTGAAATATATGAAAATGCATTTACATTTTATTTGTTCTCAATATTTGAAATAATGTGTTGTATCACCATAATATGTAATGTGTTTTAGGGTTTCATCAGCATAAGAGTTCATAGCAGTTTTTCTTAAAACACATTTTAAGAATGATTCAAAATTTTATATCATTTGAAAGCTTAAACCCTCAAAATCCATCATGGGAAAATCATTTTGTAATCATAAATCATAGAGACAGTACTTTAAAACCTTATAGCTTGTAGCTCCTCTTAGTGAATAAGTTAAATGTTTTAATTAATACTACGGTTTCATACATTTTATAATCAGAACTGTATTTAATTTTAATTAGTTTATTCATTTGTATTACAGAAGTTATATTATGACATAAATAAATTGATTTGTGACAGCCAAATGCATAAAAAAAATCAGTATCACCCAGTGACTATTTTTATTATCCAGGGGAACATAATTTGACATACAGCTCTGATTTTAAGAAATTGCTAATTTTGCAAACATAAATTTTATATAAATTTTAAAAAGCATACTTTTTCTTTACAGTAAATACACTTCTAAAACATTTGTGCAGTGGTTTCATTTTTTTTAATGCTTCTTTGAAAGCATCTTCTTTGAGAAGCGGTCACCTGGTACAACCATTGCATTTCAGATTCATGTGCATTTGAACATATAAGTTCAGAAAGGATGAATTAGGATAAAGGGATAGTTGACCCAAAAATTAAACAATGTCATACACCCTCAGCTTGTTACATACCTACTTTGTCTTCATTCCTCTTCTGAACTCAAAAGAAGATATTTTGAAGAAAGATTTTTGTCGTAAACCAGTATAGCCATTGACTTCCATAGTTTTTCCTACTATGGAAGTCAATTTTAACTAATTTTTACCATTCTTTAAAATATCTTCTTTTTGTGTTAAACAGAAAAAAAAGTATCTCCTAAATGTTTGGAACCACTTTAGGGTGAGAAAATAGAGCGCAAATTTGCATTTCAGGGTGAACTATGCCTTTAAGAAAGCTTCATTCAAGGTGCATTTAGTAATATATCTTCTTAATATTGGGTTATCTTAGTTCTAAACCCTGTTCTTAATCACAGTTAAAGGGATTGTTCACCAAAAACGAAATATTCTCTCATCGGTTACTCACCCTAGGTTCCAGACCTGGGTTTCATTCCTCTTCTGAACACAATATTTTGAAGAATGTTGTGATCATGACTTTAATGATGTTTATTTACGTGTAAGATAAAAAATAGAAACTGATAAAGATTTGCAACCACAAAAATAATGGTAAAACTTAAATTTTTGGTTAAACAATCGCTTTAAATCAGGTGTTTTCTCTAGTACTGTCTCATGAAAGCACTATAATGACAATATCTTGATGTCGTGTTGTATTTGTATCCATATGACAGTGCGTGCATGTGTGTGTGTGTTGGTGGGCGAGAGACGGGCAGCTGGTGTCTGTTACTCATTTTCCTCAGTTGCCCATTAATATCAAAGACAGACATCTGATCCATTTAATGTGGCTGATGTTTTAAAAGATTTCATTTTGTTATTGTTTTCGGGAACACCGAATCTTCACTCCAAGCAAACGATCAGCGTGTTTCGAAAATTAAACGATACCTTTTTAACTACTAAGACAATCGCATACCAAAGTCGTAAAACAAATCGAGGCCAGTCAGAGATTAACAATAGAACTCATAATTCTCCAGCTTTATAAGAAGAGACATGAATTCTGCACATTAATAGAAAAATAATAGTATTTTTTGAGTGGTGCAATTTACCGCTTTCCATCCAAAAGACACACTGTTCTCAGTAGTGAGTACAGCAGATCAGTCAATATACTTGAAGTGTATTATTGGTTAAAAGGGCTTTATTTCTCCCTTCAGAGCCATAACAGAAGCACCAGAGATATATAAATGTTTGAAATGGCAACCACAGTTAGTCCATTTGTAATTGAGACACGGCTCTGGCCAATGTGAGCAGACACAACTCATCCTGACGTTTTGCCCGATCCCCCATATCCATTTGGAATTTAAGTTGGCTTTAAACGCTTCTCTTAACGGTGCTAACAACGCCAGTTAGTAGAGCTTAATTTCCAATGAGATACAAGTAAAGAACATCTGAATCAACAAGAGTAAGTGTTGGAGGGCTTTGAAGTGTGCTGCATTATGGAGGTCAGGCAGGGAGAACCGCGCTGTAATTAACTCATTGCACGTGAAGAAAACGAACCGCCCTGCCAAAAGAACATATAATAGCAATGGGAAGAGAAACGGCAAAGATGGCCATTGATCAAATTAATTTGATCTGCAAGATATCCAGAATGCTATAGCCAGAAATGTATTTTTTTTTCTAGAAACAGAAGCTGTAATTGCAGCAGCATGAAGTGAAAACCTCTTAAAATCTATGAATTACAAATTAAAAGGAATAGTTCACCCAAATATGTTGACATTGCAGCTGGAAGGGCATCCGCTGCGTAAAAACAAATGCTGGATAAGTTGGCGGTTCATTCCGCTGTGGCGACCCCAGATTAATAAAGGGACTAAGCCGAAAAGAAAATGAATGAATGAATATGTTCACATTTACTCACCTTTTACTTGTCAAGCACCGGTTTGAGTTTATTTCTTGTTAAACACAAAAGAAAATGTTGCAACACAGGTATCATTGTGAATACGTTTCCAGGTATACATTTCTGGAGAGCACAAATTATGTAGCCAGAGGTATGTATGCATTTCATGTCTCAAACAAACACTAGGGGCTTCTGCTTCTTTTCGCACTACCAGCTGACTGCTTACCTCCGTGTGGATGGCTTTTCCGCTGTTACCAGTTTGCCCAGTAGCAGACGCAGAGTGGAGTTGATCACGATGACGGGGGAGTCCAGTGAAGATTGGTTCCAGAAATCAGGTAAATCCAATACAAAAGACAAAAAATAAAATAAACAAGTGAATAACAGGGTGAGTACGTGATAAGATCTGAAATGATAAATATCAGGTGGCTTTTCTTTTTCTGGATTGCTTTCGAAAACAATATCGGTTGGGTTGAGCGAAGGGTGTGGGTGGGGATATTGGTCGGTCAGTCAGTCAGTCAACAGCGGCCTCTGGTGGATTTGCGCAAGATGAGCAGAAAGCGAACGGCACTCGAGAGAATTTTGAGATCTGAAAAAGCATACACAGTGGCACAGCAGTGGATTTGCGACAACAAAAACTGTAAAAACATACCTCCCAGGATGCATTTCGTGCTCCCCAGAAATATATACAGGAGAACGTATCCATAATGAGCCTGGGTTGCGATATTCGGTGACCACTGGCTTCCTTAGTTTTTCTTGTTGTTGGTCTTTTCTATTATGGAATTCAGTTTTTACTGGTTTACAACATTCTTCAAAATGTCTTAATTTAGTGTTCAGCTGAAAAAAAGAAACACATAAAGGTTTGTAACTACTTGAGGGTGAGTAAATTGTGTGTAGATAATAATTTGTTCGTGGACTATTCCTTTAATTTAGAGAAATCTGTTAAATATACAGTTCACCCAAAAATGGAGAACACAAAATACATAGTTTACTCTCTCTCTCTTACACATGGTTTTAAACATTTATGGGTTTCTTTCTTCTGTTAAATACAAATAAGATATTTTGAATAATGTGAAAATTGTGAGTAAATAATCACCGAGTGAACTGTCCCTTTATGAAATGTATGTTTTCCAATATACTGCTTAAAGGGATCATTTAGCCAAAAATGTAAATATGCCATTATTTACTCATCCTCCACTTGTTCCAAACCTGTTTGGATGACAATGGCTAAATTTTGCCAACATTTTTCAGAATATCTTGCTTTATGTTCAACAGAAGTAAGTAAAAATCATAAAGGTTTATAACCACTTGATTGTAAGCAAATGATGAGGTTTTTTTCCCATTTCATCCCTTTAAAATCAAGTTAATAAAAACTTTGGTTTAAATAATAAATAAATAAAAAAAATTAAAAAAATAAATATAAAAAATGTTTACTTTAAATGTCCAAACACAAGACACATAATATAATTTTAATTCATATATGGGTAAAGTGTCAGTTTAGCTGATTTTCCTTTAATGTAAATAAACATAATATTTGATTGATACCCAGGTATCTGGATCTTTGACTGTAGCATTTCTAAAGATACAGTAATAACTCCCCCTGCTGGAAACTGCAGTTATGAGTGTCTGTGGGAGATTGCAGAGGTGAATAATGAAAGCTGATTTATGGTAGCTCTAACAGTGGCATACTGTCCCAGGTGATCTTAATACAAATTATATAAAAGACTATGCATGTAGGCTGGCACTACAGTTAATCTCACTAATGGTCTTATCTTACATGATTATCTGGTTAACATTACTTTGAAGAAAATCTTGTAGTCTTTTAATGAAATTAGCAAATGAATAAATAAAAACACAGTCGTTTACAGACGTCATAGGTTAATTAATAAAATATCATTTGCGATTGGGATGTGCAATCTTTTTTAAACAAATCAATCTTACTTTTTACGTTTAAATGTAAATTTATTTACCTGAATTGTATTTAAACACAATACTATAAAGATTATCAGATTATTTTAATAACCAAAGTATTTTTCTCTTATAATACTTTAACTGTCTCAATAAATATATTTTAACTTAATTACTTTAATGATTTATCTTCAATATTATTATTGTTACATTTACAATTTGCAACTCTTAAGCTTTTAATAAAATATAATTTATTTATGCACGTCTTTTAAGACTCCTTTCTTGCATGAAACACAAATATGGAAAGTCATTCTGTTTTGAGGAACTCAAATTAGACATAATATTTGATGGTTTTAAAATAAGACAAAACATTTTCCTGTAAAAGTTATTGATGGCATTGAGCTGCTCCAAAGTTTTTGATGTTGAAAATTTAACACTGCAGTTTAACTTAATGACTTCTATTGACATTTTTAGTTGTTATTGTCTAGAAATATTTGTTACGTTGTCTGGGTTTGTCCAATAAATTACAGTACAAACAATCGGTTGCTTATTTGTGTTGTTAACCAAATAAAAAAACAGCATATATGAGTTAAACTTTGTGCTTGAAGGAATTGTTCAGAATAGATTTGTGAACCTGACCTAACTAAAAAAGATTTACATTCATGATGTTTTATTATTTGAACAGAATGTATTTGAAATAAAGTAATTTTATAACATTAAAAATATTTTACTATAATTTTAATCAATTCCTTCCTGATTGAAATTAGAAGAGAACAGAGGATTACTTTCTTTAAAGTAAATAAATAAAAACGTACTGACCCCGAACTTACGATGCTTAACAGACTGTACTGGTAAGACTCCAGAGAACTTGGTGCATAAAATATAGTGTACAAAATAATGGCTACTTTTATGATACTTTCATAGAGCTCTTACATCTTTAAAAGCTTCACTACCTGGTCTTCATCAAAGCATGTAAAAGAAAAATGAAAGTCCTGCCAGATTGAAACAACATGAGCGTGAGCAAAAGCTTTAGGATTTTTATTTCTGAATAAAATACTCCTTTATGAAATCTGATGGGACAGCGCCTCTGGTCAGAGATGTACCGATGACAGGGAGAAGGTATGGTAGAAGATCAGAGAAGATATTTTGGATGTTTTGAGGGCAGGTGGTCACGCGGTGGGTGGTAGAAAACTCCAGAAGCTTCTCCTTTGGCAAGGACTCAGAAAGCGTCTGGATCAGACTGGGTTGTGTTGTAGGGCTGTGGGCTGCTGATGTTGACCACTTGTTTTTGAAGTATAGATGAAGACGGGGGAACAGGTTGCGGGCTCTGTTTCTATTTTCCAAAAGCCAAAGCTTAAGGCAGGGCAACATCTAATGCTCAGGACATGTTTTTGGTGCAAAGAATTACAGAGGTTGAATGAGCAAGGAGGAATTAAAAGGAGTTGCTGAGTAAAAACCTTCACTGTTTAGACATAAATATCAGAACTATTGTCTATATGTTCTAAATTGGGGATGTTGTTTGGGTAATTACACAAAAACGTATTTATTGTAAAAAGTTATAAGTGATACTGCCACCTCATTACGCAGTTTTTGTACCGCAATATATATGATCAAAGCTACCACAATATTTTGGTTTAAACTAAAATGTCAATAAAAGTAAAGACTGTTGTTGTTGTTTTAACTTCTTTTTCAACATCAAAAGTCCTTGAAGCAGAAACAAATTACTATACCATGATTTTTTGCCATTCCCATTTCATTTTAAGAAAATGCAAAGCAAATGTGACAAGTTGTAAAATCGTGTGTTTATATAATTAACGTTAGGCTAATGTTAAAATATACCTAACCTAGCTGTAGGCCAGAAAACATTTAAATAGTAGGCATGGATGGGATGATAAACGTTTTCAAGGTATACCGCGGTTTGAAGAAATATACAGCTATACCGTTCCTAAAGTATGTGTAAGATTTTTTGTTTAAGGTTTATTTTTTAGGACAACAATGCCTCCAGCAGAAAAGATATCCAAAGATGCCGTTTTAAATAGTAAATAAATCTGTGTTTTTGAAACAAATGAAGACAGCAGAAGTCAACCGCTCATCTGAAATATTTAACCTGGCATTTTTACTGTCCCAAAATATTTTAAATGTTTCTTAAAATAAATATATTGTGTTCAAATGGGATTTAAAAAGTTGTTGTTTTTTACCCAGACAAAAATACGAAAACAAAAACCTAAAAATTCTCATTCACAATCATACACTACGGACAATTTAGCTTACCCAATTCACCTGTACCGCATCTTTGGACTGTGGGGGAAACCGGAGCACCCGGAGCAAACCCACGCGACGACGGGGAGAACATGCAAACTCCACACAGAAATGCCAACTGACCCAGCTGGGGCTCGAACCAGCGACCTACTTGCTGTGAGGCGACAGCACTACCTACTGCTCTTCACAATATAAATTACATGCATGCAGCCATACCGTCAACACCGAAGACGATATGTTTGAGAACATACGTTCTTTCCTAATATGGGGATGCTCGTAGTATTTTTTTGTTTTTGGAAGATTGTCAAATCGACGAGTTAGTAGCTGTCCTGAAGAGTTTTGAGGTTTACATTTTTTCTCCAGACCAGTAGATGCCGCTAGTCTGTGCGGCACACGAGCGTTTCTCTCGGGGAAGTTCTCGCGTGAACATCCTGCAGACAGTGGATTGAAATTTCTAAAGCTCTCAGAGTTGTCAACAAATCTCTGCGGAGCTGCATATCCACATTAGCATCGAGCAGACCCAAATGCGAACCTCCTGCATGCAGAAGAAGCACCTCACTTGTACAGAAATAAGTGCCCTTTATTGATAGGAGCGCGCGCGGTAGAAGTTCCTGCCTCTTTTCTCTTATTGGTGTTGCTTTAGCTAGTTAGCGTATCTCCCACAGCCGCCCGGATGCGGTGAAGCTCCGCTGATTTAGCTTCAGCTCTGGCCTTCCGACGTGCACGAACGGCTTCAATCATGTCAAGCACTCGGCAACAGCAGCAGTCCGGCGGTGCAGCGAGCTCCGTCCCCGGGACAAGCTCCGGGAGTTTGAGCAGCCTCAGCAGCTGCGGCACCGGCGGAGCAAACAGCGGGAGCAGCGCCGCTCAAAACGGGAGCAGCTCGGGTAACGGGGTGTCCTCGCGGACTCTGGGCTCGATAGCCGAGGGACAGAGCGCTCGACTGGGCTCTTCAAGCAGGAAAAGACCCTTGTACAACGGTCTGATCAATCCCTATGAAGACAAGAGTAATGATTTTGTCTGGTAAGTGCATTCACATTCCCTCACATGGCTAAATTCACTCGATAGTGAAGATGCAGGATGTTTGTTTTGAACCACATGTTGGCTTAATTGCAGGTGTACCTGGCAAATCCTGCGATTTGGTCCGCACTTAATCCTGTAATTCCGCGAATAAGGCTAATTGATAATTGTAAACAGGGTGTTAAAGGGACAGTTTTCTTATCAATCAACAGACTGTCATCAGCTTGTTTCAAACTTTGTCGAAGGAAACTGTAAACACAATTTTTGAGTGTGACAGCTGCATAGTCAATTTGTATCGTCAAACCCACAGCAGAAAATTATATAATTTTAAGAACTTTTGACATTACACTGATAACTGAAAATGTTTTGTTTCTTGTAGCAACTGCTATCAATTAAGAGATTGTATACCTTTAAATAAATAAGCAGGAGTCTTGGCAAGCATATTTAGAAAAAGACTAATTTGACTTATGGATGGTTTTGGTTATTTGAAATATTATGTTTTTATACAAATATATCTGTTTTACTGAATGACGATGGAACAAATTCAACCCTATTTAATTTTTAAGTGCTTTTACTTTCATTTAATATGATTTTTGTAAGCAAAACACACTTCTGTTTTACAATTTAATTTGATGTGGATGTCTTTGAACCACATGTTTTGCTTTACTTTGGACTCAAGTTATGCTAATAATTAAATTTCCTTTAAAAGATTATTGGTCTCCGATTTAGAGGTCAGTGTAGAGAATAACAATAACAACCGTGTAGCCTTCTGTCATTGCATTGAAAAAAGGGAAGTAAGTCTTGTGCCTGTAATTTTTTTTCTTTTACTTTCTTAACAGCCCTATATGTTTTGAGATGATAGAGGAAGCTCACATGACAAAGTGTGGCCACAGTTTCTGGTGAGAAGCACTTGTTCTTTAAACAACCTGGGGGGTTAATCTGGCAATATACATTTGCATTTTCATGCCCATTTACAGGCTTTGATCAAACTATTTTTTTCTTAATATGTGTTTAGTTATAAATGTATACGACAGAGTTTGGAGGACAGCAACAGATGCCCAAAATGTAATTATATCATTGACAATGTGGATCAACTTTACCCCAACTTCTTAGGTATGTAAATGTTGATGTATGTCATCTGTTGTATTTTGCTTATTGTCACCCCCTGCTGTATTCGTTTCTGCAGGATATCAAACAAGACAAGATTGATTTTCATGAGTGCTGACTTCATTCTGTTGTTTTACAGTAAATGAACTAATCTTGAAACAAAAACAGAGATCTGAAGAGAAGCGTCTAAAACGGGATCACCCTGTAAGATCTCACTTTTTATATGATAACTAGAAATTATTCACACCATTTTTTTTTCAATTTTTGCTGATCGAAGACCATTAAAATGTCTCGTTTCATCTGTTTTTCATAGAATGGAACCAAATGGCAAGTTTTCCAGGATGTCCTTGGGGCTGATCAAGAGAATATGGATTTAGCCAACGTCAACTACATATTAGAGTACCTGCTGCAAAAAAAGAAACAACTGGAGGCGGTTTGTATACATTTTAAATATAACATTAGTCTAATACTTTTGCGTTCCTTGGAAAAAGCCATCTTATGAGAACATCTTAGGTGAACATTTCACTCTAATAAAAGCTGAAACTGGCCAAAAATAGCTTCATGTGGTATTTAGACACTAAAGTTGGATTTCTGCAGGATCAAATAAATGTAAATATGACTTCAGATATTTTACCACAATTATAGGGCACATGGCCTGTAAACGAATTGCAAATGCTTCCCAAGTATTAAACTAATACTTTAATAAACTATTAAAATGTTCCAAGGGTGCTTTTACACCTGAGTTTTCTCACTTCGCTTGGTTTGTTTAGGTAAATGTGGACATTGCAATCATACACTGATCCAAACCAGAACAGTCAGACTGCAATTGCATGAATTGTGATCTCAACCCACTTAAAATCAGTGTGGATTGGTTTACTTGTGGAAAACGACCTAACAAACTAATAGTGGTGTAATGGTCACAAAATTCACTGTTCAGTTCTATACAGCAAAGTGGTAGAATTGTTTGGTTTGAACATAACCCATCTTCTGGGATGTCTTTCTTAGCTGCATTTAAAACAAAAACACCTTATAAAAAATGAAATGCGATATTGTAAGGGTTATAAACAAATGTTTTACATGGCATGCAATGTGTTTTTATTCTGTGACCTCACAGATTTCTTGACATGACAATAGCTATGTTTTCATCCACCTATTATTATACGCATTTTTGAAAATATGCATAAAAATGCCTAATGGAAATACCAAGATGCGAATCAAAAACTATTCATACAACTGATACAATAAACTTTTTTTTTTCTTCTTCTTTTTTTTTTGGATAAGATAAACTACAGTGTAAATACATTTACCAAATAAATATCAGCATGCAAATCAAAAAGGATTGCGACTAATCATGTAATAATAAATATGGGCACAAAGGGATGCATTAAGGTGTTATTTCAAAGAGTGATCTCTCATAGTTTTTCCTACCACAGCAAACTCCTTTTTTCTTTTTGATATTTTGTGCCAGTTTGTCAGGAAATTATGATTTGATTCTTTTTTGACACATTGGATGGAAACGGTGCTTATTTATAAATGTTTTATGCAATATTCCCGTTTGTAAACACGAAAGAACCCAGAGGAAACTCCAACTATTATTAAATAAAGTATTAATGAATCAAACATACATAGCCATTCTAATTTAAATCCATTCAAATTTAACAACACCTTACTGATAATGGGGGGGCAAACGAGTGCTGTTTATTTACAAACTGTATTTTATTTAATTATTTATTATTTACAACTTTATTTTAATTTGTGTTATTAATTTGTTTATATTTGTGCTGACACTCAAAAGGTCAACCTGCTTCATGTTCTGAGCACAGTATCGGTTCATTTTCGGTTCGGTTTAATTTTTTCTCCATAAATAAATGTATAGTAATAATAATAGTATAGTAATAATATAGTAATATAGTAATAATAATAGTAATAGTAATAATAATAATAAATAAATAGGTAAATTTTATATATCTTATTCTAATTTTACAATAACTAATTATTTGTTTTTAACTGATGAAAACATTATAACAGGTTTAGTCCTTGTTTTAGACAAAGCAATTGATCTACAGGTCTGAAAGCACACTTAATGAAGCATAGTCAAACTTTTAGGAACTAAGCAATCAATCTCCAAGTGTGAAAATGCTCAAAGTGACATCAAAATAAATCAGAACCATTGAAATGTTTAAGTAAAATATATTCATTGTAAATATTTCAAGTTATGGGGTGTACTTGTAACTAGTAATATGCATATGTTCTGTGTGCTATTTAAAAATTTTATTGACCACAATTCTTGGCCTTTAGATGTTTGTTATACTTGAAAATGTATTCAAACTTTGAATCAAGTTTAATTTGAATCCCTGTTGTTAAAAATAAGGAGTTAATATGTTTTTTTTTTTGTCTGTTGTCTTAATGTGTGAGCCTATAGACTGATCTTTCATCTCTGTCTGCAGGAATCACAAGCTGCTCAGCGACAGATCTTAATGGAATTCCTGAAGGAGGCCAGAAGAAATAAAAGAGAGGTTGAGCCTCCACATCTATTTTTAAGAATGTTGAATAATGCACACATGACAGCTTGAGGTCATTAACTTCTGTCTTTACTTCAACAGCAACTGGAACAGTTACAAAAAGAACTGAACTTTTTGGAAGAGGATATTAAACGAGTGGAGGTCAGTTTAATATGATGACCCAAAATTGTCATAGATAGGAAATAGTGTCTTTTGTGTGGTCTAGGAAGGACATTATCTCTATTTTTTAATTAATATATTTAGGAGCATAATTTTATACTAGGGATGTATAATAGATAGTCATAAAATCATGATTGCAAAACGACTTGGTGCGATTCACAATGCAGGCAGATATCAAGTAAAAGCTTGATGGATTACAAAATTTAAAAAAAGAAATTGGAATATAAACACTGAAATGTCATTCACTGAAATGCCCAACAACACCTAGTTTTTAGAAATGAGTTATTAAAACTATTATGTTTAGAAATGTGTTGAAACAATCTGCTCTCCGTTAAACAGAAATTGGGGGAAAAATACACTGGGGGGCTATTAATTCAGGGGGGCTAATAATTCTAACGTATATCTAATTTTTTTTTAAATAACAGAAATGGAATCATAATTATCTGAACTTTTGTCATAATTCAAAAGCATTGACTTTAAAATATTTTCACTTGCAAATTTCTAGTACTGTACATTACAGTTGCTGAGCCATTTTTTTACATTTGACATTTTCTTATAAAAAGTGCTCCAATAATATTGTAATATTTAGTTAAGTTCAAACAAATGGCTCATTTGCCATTAAAAAATTTAATTTAAAAAAGTTTAAATATTGTTTTTATTGTTACTTTTATTTTCCATGCAGTTTAGTTTCTCAAACATTCAAACAAAATGTAGCTAATTCAAGTAATCAAAATAT
This sequence comes from Danio albolineatus, assembly GCA_903798035.1. Taxonomy (NCBI): domain Eukaryota; kingdom Metazoa; phylum Chordata; class Actinopteri; order Cypriniformes; family Danionidae; genus Danio; species Danio albolineatus. Next base: position 4,781,639 of record CAIGQQ010034181.1, on the reverse strand, counting down.
ATTGCAATATTCCAGAATGCAGTTTTCTTTGCTATCACAGAAAATCTAAATATCAGATTTTTTTTCAATGTTGTGTGAAACTACCAATTAAAATTAAAATGTAGGGGCAGTAAGACTTTTAATATTATTTAAGTCTGATATGCTCACCAACATTCTTTAGTTAATCAAAATTAGAAATGTATATGCATACATTAAAATGTATTTTGTATCATAATGGCAAAGCTGATTTTCCTCCACCTTTACTCTAATATTCAGTGTTGCATGATCCTTACCTGATGCTTATTTTGTTTGACTATTTTTAATGTTTAAGGCAGTTCAGATTTTTATACTGTTTATACCTTTAAACAAATGTTTATACTGTCACCTGTTTAAATCACCTGTGACCCCATCTTTTAAGACTGCTGTGCTCAACTGATACATAACACATCTTTTTTTTTTTTTTTTTCCCGAAGGAAATGAGTGGTATGTACTCACCCATAAGTGACATGGACTGCAATTCAGACAGTACTGTTCCCCAGGTTGAAGCTCCCTCTCCTGCACCCAGGTAAGAAACAAAAGCACTAATATGAGATGACAACTATTGACAGTTATGCAATATTTTTCCCCTGAATAAATTAAATTCCTTTTCTGTCTCCAGCAGTAGCATAATAGACCCTTCAGAATACATTCAGCCTCCTTTTGGTGGAAACTCACAGGTTAATTAAATGAATTTATTCATGATTTCCTTCTGTCGGCTGATTAATGCTGATGTTAATACAGATTTCTGTCATTTCTTTTTGCTTTTAGAGCAAAAGACAAACGTGGTACAACAGCACTCTGGCATCACGGCGGAAGAGACTCACGGCACACTTTGAGGATCTGGAACAGTGTTATTTCTCCAATAGGATGTCACGAATAACGGGTCAGTTGATTCAAAGCTATTTATGGACTGTGTTCATTTTCACACATCTGTAATATACTGTTTTCTTGAACGCAATCACTCTTCTTGTTCCTAGATGACAGCAGGACTGTTAACCAGCTGGATGATTTCATGGAGTGTCTATCAAAGTTTACCCGTTACAACTCTGTGAGGCCTCTGGCCACCCTCTCTTATGCTAGTGACCTTTATAATGGCTCCAGTATTGTGTCCAGGTAAGGTTTAAAAAGATTGATTAAAGTAAAGACCATGTTGGTTGATTTCAGCCTAGTGTAAATCATCATAGCCAGCAGAGGGTAGTATTGTATTACTTAATAACATCCTTTTTTTTTCTTTTCTTTGCAAAAGCAGAAAACGGCCCGTTTCAAAATGTTCTTAAATGTTTGTTTATTTAAAGAATTAGTTTTTACTTATGAATTCCATCTTCATCCATAAAGTATTATCCATTAGAACATCCATATTTTTATCTTTACTATGCATTTTCACTAATCAGTCTTTAGTTAAACTGGTTTGAAGGAAAAGTTTACCCAAACATTTATATTCTGCCATCATTTACTTTAACCAGTTTGAGGTTTTTTTTTTCTTTTCTGTTGAACACAAAGGAAGTCATCATTATGTTTGAAGAATGTTAGAAACCTGCAACTATTGATTTCTGTAGTATTTGTTTTTCCCACTATTGATGTGAATTATTGCCGGTTTGTAACATTCTTCAAAGTTTATTCTGTGTTCAATAGAACACACAAAAAACTTCAAAGTGTTTTGGAACAAGTAAAGGGTGAGCAAGTAATGGCTAAATTTTATGTTTTTGAAATATCGCTTTATGTGCAACATAATGAATTGGCAGACCATGTTGGAGCTGAATTTGATAGCTTGTGGTTTAATGGTGATTCAAGCTATAATGAAAGCACCCCTCTTTGGCAAAAGTGTGTGTCCTATGAAGATGTTTGCCAATTGTTCAGAAATGTGGCACTTAACAGAACTGCAGTTCTGAACTGTGGGCATCATTCAGGTAGATGGGAAGACTTGAGAGATGGCACAGCAAAAATCAGGATACCAAACAAAGAAAGAGAATCACCAAAAAAGAGGAATGAGCTAGACAGGGAAGACAGCTAGTCTTAGGGCTGCGCACTTAATCGCAATTGCAAAAAAAAATCGCGATTCAAGCACATGCAATTTCTAAATCTCATAAGGCTGCAATTTTATCTATTAATTTATATTGATTTTTGTTAATTTTTGTTTGATTTGTTTTTATTTGTTGTTATGACTGTAAATAAGGTTAATCCTTATTTTTTATCTTGTCTGTTTTTAAGACAATTTATTATAGTTTTGTTTATCAAGCAGTTAGTGCTACTGTGTACAGTACATTTTTAACTAGAAGTGGGGTAATCTTTTATGTTGTCTGTTTTAAAGACAATTTTACTACTGTTTTATTTATTAAACTGAATACTATGTTATTACATTGTGAAATGCTTTGTTATGCACTTCTTGTGCACTGAATACATGTTCAATGTGTGTATATGTAGCTTGTTTAAAAAAGCAAAAACAGTTGCCAAAATCGGCGCCACGGTGGCCTAGTGGTTAGCACGTTCGCCTCACAGCAAGAAGGTCGCTGGTTCGAGCCCCGGCTGGGTCAGTTGGCAATTCTGTGTGGAGTTTGCATGTTCTCCCCGTGGTTGCGTGGGTTTCCTCCGGGTGCTCTGGTTTCCCCCACAGTCCAAAGACATGTGGCATAGGTGAATTGGGTAGGCTAACTTGTCCGTATAGTGTATGAGTGTGAATGTGTGTGTGTGGATGTTTCCCAGAGATGGGTTGCGGCTGGAAGGGTATCCGCTGTGTAAAAATATGCTGGATAAGTTTGGCAATGAGTTGCCAAAATCAAATCGCAATATTTGTTCAAAAATCACAATATGATTATTTTGATTATTTTGTCCATATTGCACAGCCCTAGCTAGTGTTAATTGGTTGACTAAAAAGTTAGTCAACTCATTTTTACATTTTTTTTGCCCAAATGTGTCTGAATGGTTTCATGCATATAGCCATGTTTAAACATAATTTTGGCAAGTATAGTCTCTGTTAATTATTATCTGTTAAAAATAGGTTAATTACTTGTACTATTTACAGTGTATATGATTATTTAAATATATAATGCAGAATTTAACTGAATTAGCTTTAATTTTAGTACCTTATTGTATCGCACTTATTGCTATTGATTGTTGCTACGTGTGGCTAGAAGATAAGATAAATGGGTTATGGGGCATTGAGGCCTTGAGGCCGGGAGTACAAAGTAGCCAGGGGGCCTAGAAACCCTATCATTTGTAAATCAGTTTGACAGGTTCTTTAAAAACAACCAAAAAAAGTAATGGTTTGACACATTGGGCAATAGATCTCGCCTTGGGCTTTTTGCATGCTTTCAGTGTCTGGGAACAAGATGTCCTGTCCATTAAGGCCACTTTGTTTTGTTTTAGGTTTATTAAAGAAAGGGAGAGAGAAACTAATACTTTTTATTCATCAAGGATGTATTAAATTGATTGAGTCTGACAATAAAGACTTTTGTAAACCAAAGGATTTCCATTTCAAGCAGATGTTCTTTTTGAGCTTCATATTCATCAATGGATGCTGAAAAAATGTTAAGTACCACAACTCTTTTGAACATTTATAGCAAATATTACAGCATATTAAAATGATTCTAAAGAATCATGTGACACCAAAAGCCTTGAATCACAGCAATAAAAGGGAGTATTCAAATAGTTATTAGGTTTGATAATAATCTACAGTATTTTTGCTGTGTTATTGGTCATTAAATGCATTCATGGTAAGCATAATAAACTTAGTTTTACTCAAAGTATGATTAACAGTATTTAGACCCCACTCAATTCTTGTTCTGCAAACATTACTGTAAAACACACAGACTGTCCTGATATTAATGACTACAGGCTTTTTTAAATGAAATAAACTCACTCAAGGAGATATTCAGCAAAGTGTCACCAGAAACATTTTTAGAGTTTATATCAGGGATGTCAAACTCAATTCCTGAAGGGCCGCAGCCCTGCACCATTTAGTTCCAACCCTGCCTCAACACACTTACTGGTAGGTTTCAAACAAGCCTCTAATTAGGGTTGGAACTAAAGGGCTGCGGCCCTCCAGGAATTGAGTTTGACATCCCTGGTTTATATCATATATATTAACGTTAAGAAATGTATCTAATTAATGTTTTCATTTGTTTGTGGTTTGTAAATTTATTAATGAATTGTTTTTGCCATTAAAATAGCTGTGGATGTATTTCAGTATATATTTCACAGTATGACTATAGTCTTTCTCTTTTATCACAGTCAGCTCAGACTGTAAATTTAAACAAGTCTATTTTATAGATTCAGTGGTGCAGGAAACACGATCCAAGTGTTGGTTAGCGAAAAATGGCAGACATTCAGGAAATAAGTGTTAACGGATCCGAACATCGTAAAAAATCAATTGCTTGACTTCTCAATTCCCAACCAGCGTATTAGTGTTCCGGATATAATCATTGCCTCAAACAGACTGAAATTTCCATGTTTTATATAGTATTCAGAAACTTGACACCAATTGTCAAGCAGCTAAATAACTTTACTCGACTCAGTAAAAAGCATTTATGGTTAAAATAAAATAAAAAAACATTTCAGCACACCATCATCTTTTCAGACATACTTGTATGTGTGATCACCTAAGTGTCTGAGAGGCAGTTTGGATGCATTACAGCTCTTGTCTCTTTGGGTGTCCGTGTTTGAGTGGAAGTAGAGCAGATAATGAGCATTCACAGTCAGGAGAACTTGCTGTGCTAACACTTGTTCTGTCTCCTCTTTCTCTCCTCTTTTGCAGCATCGAGTTTGACCGTGACTGTGATTACTTCGCCATTGCCGGTGTCACTAAGAAAATTAAAGTGTTTGAGTACGGCACTGTGATCCAGGATGCTGTGGACATTCATTATCCTGTCAATGAGATGACATGTAACTCTAAAATTAGGTATAAAGAGTGTCTGAAATCAGAGGCTAGCCTGGATGTTCTGGGTGGATTATGCAGTGGAACAGCAGAACGTCACACTTTCTTCTGCTTTGTCTCTTTGCAGCTGCATCAGTTGGAGCAGCTACCACAAAAACCTGTTAGCCAGCAGTGACTATGAGGGGACTGTCATTCTTTGGGATGGGTTTACTGGCCAGAGGTCAAAGGTCTACCAGGTACACTTGTGTGTCAGGCTGCACTGCTTCTCTATTTTCTGTATGTTTTTCTGTTTAACTTTAACAGTATCTAAGTCTTAAGGGCGTACTCACACTATGCTGACCGAACCGTGCCCAGCCCCGTTTCTTGGATCGTTTGACAAGTTTGAGTGCTCTGAATCGGGCTCAGGCACAGTACAGTTGGCCGGCCCTGGTCCGGTTGGAAGAGGTGTGCCTGAGCGCGGTTCACTTGGGCTTTGGCGCGGTACGCTTGTAGTATTACTGCAAAGCATGCCTGAGCCCGAAACTGAAGAGGAGATGTGACTTTTGGGGGCTGTTTCATATGGATTTATTAATCATTCTTACTGTTTAATGAACACAATCTGTCGTAGATTATTAAAGACGCAAACCCCTCGCTAAACGGCAAACCTTCTAATTCCTGCAGCACGAGGACTTTATGATTGTTTTTGAGCGTCAAAAGTGGCTGATCTGTTCGGCAAAATATTTGACTGTGTGTCACTGCATAACAAACGGCTAAAACGATCTAATGTCCACTGTGCTGAGCGAGAACACTTCTCTTAAACTGAACAGTGCATCATCGATGACGTAAGTGTGCTGAGGCCCGAATGTAATGTGATTGCGGGGGAGACAAGAGGGGGGACAAGTGTGCTTCGGCCCGGTTCAAGGCAACTGTACAGAGTGTGAGCACGCCCTAAAAAGAATTAAAATGTATTAAATTTCAAAAACTAAAAAGTCCTATATTTACTGAAATATTGTGTTGTAGGTCTTAATGTTTTTAGTAATTTTAATAATTTTTATTAAATAAATTATTAAATCATTTTAATAATTTTATACAGGTATTAGTTTTCTATGTCCATGCAAATCTACTCAATCATACCAACACCATCCAATCACCATTTTAATAATTTTTTTAGGAAGGTTTACTTTTTAAAGGGTGCCTATTTTACCCCTTTTTGGAAGACCTAAGATAAGCCTTTGGTGTCTCCAGAATGTGTCTGTAAAGTTTCAGCTCAAAATACCCAGCAGATAATTTATTATAGCCTCCAGAATAGGCCCATTTTGGTGTCTGAGTAGAGTGAAGCTGTTTTTGTAGCCTGTGGCTTTAAATGCAAATGAGCAGCTTTTCCTGCTTTACATATAAACAGCAGTTAGTGATAGAGACAGATACGGATGAAGCTGAAATACATAAAGCATGAAAGTTTGTTCCATGTATTTGTGATAGAGTTTATTCAAGCCTTTCTGAAACGTGTCACACACAAATGGCGTTTGCAGTACACACAACCACACATATTAGCGTTTACTGACACCATGCAGCCGTGGTGATTATAGCGATTAAGAATTACATTTCAATTTTCCTGTCTTTATTACAAACATGCTCTGTTTTAAAAAATGTTTTAAACTTATAAAACTTATCACAAAGGGTTGTTACAAATATTTGTAATCTCAGTTTCTTTGCAAAAAACAATTGTAGAAACATGGTGTCTGTCAACCAATCGGTGGGTGGGGAAAACCACACTCCTAGGTCACGTTGCGGTGGGCCTCAAACTCACTAGGTTTTGGGTCCTATTTTAACGTCAGGAAATTTTGTAAAAGAGACTTGTTGTCTTTAGATCACTCCAATATGACAGTGGACACACTATATCTACACGCAGTTCTGTCTAAACAGCTTACAAAAGTAGATTTTCGACACGGGTGACCTTTCAACTACCATAATGGTTTAATTGTCTTACATGCAATAACATTTATTTAAAAGTTCGCTTTGTATTTATAGCTACCTGGTGAGAACACAGACCTGGTTGTGGTTGTTTTATCATTTTTAATACAAAATAAAAAAGAAATTAAAGAAACGTTATGTTGAAATAATGTGCAGGTATACAACTAGACTTGACACATTGTTTAAAATAAGCAGCTAAGAAATAATTCCAATTTTTATTCACAAAGCAAGTAAACTCTTTTTCCAGTGGCCCAACTGGGCTATTAGAACAAATCCTTAATGTTTAGCGCTGTATAACTCTAAAATTTCATTCACAATAGTCTTACATTTGACTTGATGAAATGTGCAGAAACCATACTTATAGAGGACAACTGTTGTAATTATGTGGTTTAAATGACATGCATGCAAGTTAAAATAATGGTTCATATCCCATTTAAATATTTCAATAAAATTTTAAAAATTTAATAAAATTTTAAAAATGCTAAATGCTTAGTTGCTTAATATTGCATGGATACAGTCAGTCTTTTTTTATTGAACAGATGAAAATAACACGTATTTAGGAGCATTATAATAATTAACAAATGTATAAAAACAGGCTGGTTTGTACATTTTGTGCAAAAATGTTTATTGTGATTTTGTTTTAATTAATTTGAGTGGTTATTAGGGCCCTAAGTATGTATATTTTGTTTGTCTGTCATATATTTTTACAATTATTAACAGAAGATGCCCATAGTTTATATGCCAACTCTCCACTCCACACCATATATAGAACAAAAATACCATTAAAAAGATTCTATTTATTGGTCATAATGAGCCCCAAAGTAGTAATTACATGTAATTTACAAATTTGATGCTCCGTCAACCACTAGGTTTTATGCATTTTTTTTCTGCCTGCAGTTTTTGATCATTTAAAAATATAATAATAGCATTTAATATGATCCCTAATTCCTCTGAATATTTAAATAAGAACAGGTCAGAATAAAGCCTCGTCTTTGACCCGTATTATGATTTGCAAAACCTTTAGACTTAATTCATGTTAGACTCTGATTTTCGGGTTTGATTTTTCACAGGAGCATGAAAAGCGGTGTTGGAGTGTCGATTTCAACCTTATGGATCCCAAGCTCTTAGCGTCAGGATCAGATGACGCAAAAGGTATTCCTGCAGCTGAACCGTTCCTATCAAGTTATTTGATTTGGAGTTCTTACTAAGATATCCTTTTATAAATACTCATGAATGCAACCCGCTTCTCCCCAGTCAAGTTATGGTCCACCAACCTGGACAATTCAGTAGCCAGCATTGAAGCCAAGGCCAATGTATGCTGTGTTAAGTTCAGTCCAACCTCTCGATATCATCTTGCCTTCGGTTGTGCAGGTACATAATTCATTTTAATCTATTAAAAGTTTGGCTTCCTTGTAGAAGTCTTTTAAAAACTTTGTTCTAAATCTTTTACAGACCACTGTGTGCACTACTATGACCTGAGGAACACTAAGCAGCCCATCATGGTTTTCAAAGGCCACAGGAAAGCAGTATCCTATGCCAAGTTTGTCAATGGAGAAGAAATTGTGTCTGCGTATGTATACACTCCAATTCCTTGTGCTTTTTTCTTTATCAGCAGAAAATAATTTGAGTGTATTCAGTGGAAAGAAGTTAAGGGGTAGTTCAGAAAATTGCTGTTAATTTACGCATAGAAGATTTAGAGCAAAGATTGTGGTCCTTGGATTGGAAGCACTTTTCTTTCATTAAAAAAAAAAAGAAATCGGGCATAAAAAGTCCAAATAATGCCATATTTATAGTATGTAAGACCACATGGAATCTGTCCGTGCAGAATTCCACATACTTTTAGCTCATTATTGAGCCTATGTATTGTGTAATTGTATGTAAATTTATATTTATTCTGTTTTTAATTAATTTCAGTAATATTATTGACTAATATAAAAATGTTGATATGATTTATTTACAATACAATTTGTAAAGTAATATTTTCTGTCTTTTAGCAGATTTTCTTAGATTTTTTTTTTAACCAAATAAGTGTATCTAATTGAATTTGCATTGTAAACATTAAATAAAAGTTATAAGACAATAAGTTTTTAGTTCTGATACTCCCAAAATTATTCCGCATAACTTCGCAGATATTTTAGGTCTGTGCAGAAATAGCAAAAAATGCCAGCAGATTCTGTCTGGCTTAAAAGTATTTAAAAGTATTGTGTTGAAAGTATAATTACAACTAATTATAAACTTCAAGTCTTGAGATTTTAAATCGAGATCAGATTTAAATTGTAATATGTTCACAGCTCAACGGACAGCCAGCTGAAACTCTGGAACGTGAACAAGCCTCATTGTTTGCGCTCTTTCAAAGGCCACATCAATGAGAAGAACTTTGTGGGTTTGGCATCAAACGGAGACTATGTAGCATGTGGTAAGTGGCATGATACAAATTTAATTCAACAACAAAAAGGTTTGCTTTTGGCACAAAAAAACGAGTTGACAATCAAAGCTTTGATAATGCTATATATAGTCTAACCTAAAATTATTCAAAACCCTGGCAAATTCTAACTTATTTTTTGTTCAAATATAAATAAAAGCTGGGGGTGTTGTCCACAATGATGCCTCTTATCATCTCTGTTAGATTTTGGAAGATACACGTGTCATTTCCAGTCACAAAAAAAAGCTTGCTGGTTGTATAAAAGTAATTTTAAGTCAGAATTTGTCTGGGGTATTAATAATTTCCAGGTTGAATGTACATTAAGGCTATCATGATTGTCAATGATGAAAGACATCCTTTATCAAACACCTTCCAATTGTTACCATCAGGTCATCAATATTGTGTTCCCAGGTGTGTAAGAAATAGGAATAAAATATCATGTATACCTCAAGCAATTAAAATTTTAAATTCCTTCTCCCTCAGTTGATGGCTAGTAGACTGAATATTTATGTAAAGTAGGTGCTCCATGTTTATAAATTATTTATGTACGTATATATGCTAAATGTGAAATGCCAGAAGTCTCTCAAATGAAATTTCCCTACGGGGACAAATAAAGTTAACTAACTATTATTATTATTATTATTTATTTATTTTTAACCAATATTTTAATGATTAACGATTCAATCGCTGTCTCTGGCCATCTGATTTTAGGTATGGATATAAAAATATTACAATCATTATTTTTCAGGGTTTTACAGCACTGAGATTTTAATAGCATTTGTTGATCCTCTCTGTATAGTCTAATAGAGTGCTTGGATACAGAAACTGTGACACGTGATGTCCAAAGTAACAAGTAAATAATTTTTTGAGAAATTCACAGCTAAAGCAGTCCCAGGCAGATCCTGAACAAATTACAGTTCCACATAACTAGATGATTTCAGTTGTTTCATTGCCTAGAACTGTAAAAAAGCTGTTTGATGAAACCTCTGAACAAAGTCCTCAGAATCACAATAATTGACACTGGTCTGTTGAATCATTCAAAAAGAATGGCTTCGCCACCTTGGGTGTGTATTATTTTTAATAGTTCAACACCTGCATCAGTTATTCTGTACTTGCACTGTGGGAAATGAATGCTTTATTCTAAT
>CAIGQQ010034181.1:4754122-4771224 GCA_903798035.1 Danio albolineatus | reverse complement strand
TTGATGTTGCAAACTGATATTTTCTTCTTATATTATTCTGCTTTGTCTGTATAGTCATGCAAACACTTGTTTGTAGAGCAAGTAGTTTGACCGTTTTCTGCTGTGTATTATTCCTAGTTATTTCTCCCATAGGCAACTGAATTGAAAGTTCTAAAACAATCGTGAAAATGGGCGCACTTCCACATTGAAGAAGGTCAATAGACTTGACATTTTCCCATTAAAAAAAAAAACACACAATAATTATGTGCAAACCCAATATGCTGACCAGACAAAACTTCAGCTTAGAGTCTTGGTCTTAATTAATTCCCTTCTCATCCTCACATAAATTACATGCAAACAAAATGTCAATGCCTTTGTCTCCATATAACAACATTAAGATATTAAGCCAGGAAGGACCAGGGAAGGTTATATTCTGTCAGAGCCTACACTGCTATCGAGATTAGGCCAAAAACATTCTTTCAATGCACTCACTTCTCAGTCTAAGTCAACCTCTCAGTTCAGTCAAAGCAGGGTGAATCGGCCTTCAGCTACTATTCCCCCCCCGCTGCTGGAAGCAGTTTCCACAAATGAGCAGATGTTCTCCAACATTAGGCACATTCAAATCAAGACTTAAATATGATTAGCTGTGCCTTTAATGAATGAGCACTGTGCTACATCCCACAGATTGTATTTCTTTTATTCTTCATTCCTTTAAAACCCATTTTTGACACATTATTTTAATCATTTTTATTCTGTTTTTATTTCTTATGCTTGTTTAGTTTATTCTTGTTGATGTAAAGCACATTGAATTACCATTGTGTATGAAATGTGCTATGTAAGTAAACTTCTCTCTTGATTCTCAGGAGTCAAACGTGTTGATTGCAGCCAACAGTCAAGGAACAATCAAGGTGAGCTGTAGTGCAAAACAAGCTAAACAGCAACGCAAAGGTCAATATTTACCACAGAGAGCTTTGCTAATACTAAAAGCAGGAGGATCTGTTGTCACGTTCTGATAGTTCTTGAATATTTCATTGCATTTCTTAACCCTCAAATGATTTGAAGGATGAGTTGCGTGCTACAGATGTTTATTTATTTATTTTTTTTTCCTCATTTCCGAAGGTACTTGAGCTGGTCTGAAGGTCCACTCGAATCAGTGGACGGAGCCTACTAAAGAACTGTTGCTTGCCTGGTGGCTCTCAAAGGGCGGCAGAACTAAAGCAAGTTTTTTTTTCAAGAAAACAACCAGCAGAACTGGTTTTTATCAGCATTATATTTGCAAAAGACTCAATCATTCTGCGTCATCATACTATCGCTGTATGTGAAATGTTGAGATATGAGAACGACCGGGAGACGAGCGCAAATTCCACTATTTGAAATAAAGTTTTCGATGAGTAACGTGCAGGACAGGAAATATTCTCAAACAAAGCCTTTACTAGAGGTAATTCTAGCCAGAACAAGAGCTACGAGACATTTAAGGCCAAAGCACAAGACCATAACACAATGAAATCTTTTTTTTTTTTTTTCTTATAAATTAACTGATTCTTTTGAGGCTATTGCGTTTTGGATTTTATTTTATACACGGTGTCTGTTTGTCCATAAGATGTGTAAGCTTTGGCATATTCTGGTGGTCTCCCCAAATGCAATTGCAGGATCTCCTTCAGCTTTTCTGTTGGTTAAGTGGACGTGCTTATAGCAAGGGTATTCTTTTAAGTATACATAATATACTCTTAAATTGGTATTTACCTCATTTTGAAATGATCTAAGTATCGTAAGTCCCAGGAAGTCATATTCTACCTTCGCATGAGATTCTTCTCACTTTTCTTCTCCTGATTTCAGGATCTAATTCCCGACAAAAGTGCTTTTGAGTTGATAGTTCGCTATGTTGCCCTGGGCTCTTTTACATGGTCTCAAATTTTCCGACACGGACTAAATTGTATCTCGTCAAAAGGCTTAATGACACTATGTATACTTCATTTGGGATTATTTAACATCACCCATAACATTGCTGCTCTTTCACCTTTGAGTTCTTGTACAAGTGTTATTTATTTGAATAATTTATAGAAACTGTTTGAACATTGGACCCATAATAGCCTTTAGGTTTCAAGCTTTATTTGTATGTTCTCTGTTGCATCCCAGTAATTCTGTTTGTTTATTTACTCATTTTAACACGTTCATTTGAATGAATAAACGATTCTTTTTTTTTTCCTTTGGTTGTACACAGTGTTATCTTTCTGATGAGAATGGATTTTTTTTTTCAAAAGCCTCTTCCTTTAGTGGTTTATATTGCAGCAAATATTGGATTGTCTGTAATTTAGTCAGTTTCTGCCTCATTTTGATTGTGTTTCTGCATCAGGATGGATTTCGAGTTTAATATTAGAGAACATAAGAAGGTTCATTACACAGAGATTTCCGTCAGGGTAAATTTACTGCGTTTTACCCACCTCCACTCTTTTCCCCCTCTTTTCCACTATATTTTACAGTAGTGTCCTGTCTGAAATTTGGCATTGATATAGTTAGAAGACTGCTGCATTGGCATTTGCACTTGCATTTGTGTCATTCATGCTTTTATATGAGCCATGTCCATATATATTGGACACAATATGCTTCAAAACATGGGAATTTGTGTGCATTTATATGTGCCTGATGATGTGGTTAACAGTGTAAGGGTTATGTTTCTTGATATACATTCACCGGCCTCTTTATTAGGTACACCTGTCCAACTGCTCGTTAACGCACATTTCTAATCAGCCAATCACATGGCAGCAACTCAATGCATTTAGGTAGACATGGTCAAGACGATCTGCTGCAGTTCAAACTGAGCATCAGAATGTGGAAGAAAGGTGATTGCGAACGTGGTTGTCAGACAGGCTGGTCTGAGTATTTCAGAAACTGCTAATCTACTGGGATTTTCACGCACAACCATTTACAGAGAATGGTCTGAAACAACACTCGTTACAACCGAGGTATCCAGAAGAGCATCTCTGAATGCACAACACGTCAAACCTTGAGGTGGATGGGCTACAGCAGCAGAAGACCACACCGGGTTCCACTCTTGTCAGCTAAGAACAGGAAACTGAGGCTACGATTTGCACAGGCTCACCAAAACTGGTGAGCCTTATTAGTAAAACGTTGCCTGGTCTGATGAGTCTCGATTTCTGCTGCGACATTCGGATGGTAGGGTCAAAATTTGGCATCAACAACATGAAAGCATGGATCCATCCTGCATTGTTTCATCAAGTCAGGTTGGTGGTGGTGGTCGTGGTGTAATGGTGTGGGGGATATTTTCTTGGCACACTTTGGGCCCATTAGTACCAATTGAGCATCATGTCAACGTCACAGCCTACCTGAGTATTGATCCTGACATTTTCCCTCCATTTATGCACAGTGTACCCATCTTCTGATGTCTACTTCTAGCAGGACAATGAGCCATGTCATAAAGCGCAAATCATCTCAGACTGGTTTCTTTAACATGACAATGAGTTCGCTGTACTCATTTGGTCTCCACACTCACCAGATCTCAATCCAATAGAGCACCTTTGGGATGTGGTGGAGTGGGAGATTTGCATCATGGATGTGCAGCTGACAAATCTGCAGTAACTGCATGATGCTATCATGGCAATATCTCTGAGGAATATTTTCAGTATCTTGTTGAATCTATGCCATGAATGATTAGGGTATTTCTGGGGGCAAAAGGGTGATTAGGGTATTTCTGGGGGCAAAAGGGGGTCCAACCTGGTACTAGTGAGGTGTGCCTAATAATGTGGCCAGTGAGTGTACACTAGGTTCATTCATTCATTTTCTTTTCGGCTTAGTCCCTCGATTAATCCGGGGTCGCCACAGCGGAATGAACCGCCAACTTATCCAGCATTTGTTTTACGCAGCGGATGCCCTTCCAGCCGCAACCCATCTCTGGGAAACACATCCATACATTGTCATTCACACACATACACTACGGACAATTTAGCTTACCCAATTCACCTGTACCGCATGTCTTTGGACTGTGGGGGAAACCGGAGCACCCGGAGGAAACCCACGCAACCACGGGGAGAACATGCAAACTCCACACAGAAATGCCAACTGGCCCAGCCAGGGATCGAACCAGCGACCTTCTTGCTGTGAGGCGAACGTGCTAACCACCAGGCCACCGTGGCGCCCTACACTAGGTTCTGTGAAGCAAATATTGTTTTCAAACAAGGCCACTTATGGCCAGGGCAGTTAGCATAGCTTTTGAGTCATTCTTGCTTTTATATCAGCCATGTCCATATATACTAGACAAAATATGCTTTGTAACATTGGAATGTTTGTGCAACCTGCAATTGGAAGGGTTACAATTAGTTATCATTTGATACACACTGATGAGCCACGATCAGTTCTGTGAAGCAAATATTGTTGATCCTTTTCTAACAAGGCCACTTATTATGGTCAGGGTAGATTAGATGGGAAGCAAATAATCAGCTCTTGTAATCAGTGTTCTGGATGCTGGAGAAATGGGCAGGAATAAAAACGTGAGCGACTTTGCCAAGGGCCAAATTGTTACAGAGTCTGGATCTGAACACTTCTGAAATGCCAAAGCCTGTGAGTTGCTCCGTCAACAACAGTGTTAGTCTGAGGAAGGACAAACCTGAAGCCAGCAGACATAGTGTTGGACATCCAAGGCTTATTGATGCACAAGGGCAAGAAAACGAAATCCCATCTGATCTGAACCAGCAGAAAGTCTGCAGATGCAAGTCACGCAAAACATCCAAACTATTTTGGAAGAGGGATTCGTTATTTCAATATTTCCATAAACCTACCTAGAAAAGCAGAAACAATTGATTCCAGTGACAATTCATACAGTTCTCCGTCTCCTAAAGATCCTCAAAGGGGGCTGAGCCTCAGGTTTGAGTTTTCTTCAAGGACAGCAACACAAGTTTGTTTGCCATTACTAACATTACTGAATGAGCAGGCAAAATCATGAAATGATGCTTATGGGAGGAACGTCACAACGTTTTAGCGCCAAGTCAACATGCCAACAATCACCCCTGTCCTCCATCTTCTCATATGCTTACTATTGGATTGGAAGAATCGGAACTGGACCAAGGAATAGTGGAAGATGGTTGCCTTGTATTTTGCATCATATGGTGATGTGATTTGCTTGGACTTGAACGATCTGTTGCAAACATGTTGTTGGTTACATCTGAACATCTTTAGGGGTCTGTTTTGTTTAGCACTATGAGGAGCAATATTGTATATATTATATATATATAGCAATATATTGTATTTCATAGTGAGTCCTAACTTTTTATTCTTTTCCAATCTAATCAATTTACGTCATATTAGAATGGAATATAATAGGATCTCAGGAGGTGCTGTGGTGCAGTGGGTAGCATTGTCGCCTGACAGCAAGAAGGTCACTGGTTCTAGCCTCGGGTCAGTTGGCATTTCTGTGTGAAGTTTGCATGTTCTCCCCATTGTTGCGTGGGTTTCCTCCGGGTGCTCTGGTTTTCCCCACAGTCCAAAGACCTGCACTAGGTGAACTGGGATAGCTAAATTGTCCGTAGTGTGTGTGTGTGAATGAGAGTGTATGAGTGTTTTCCAGTACTGGGTTGCAGCTGGAAGGGCATCCGCTGTGTAAAACATATGTGACCACTTATGAATAAAGGGACTAAGCCGAAGGAAAATGAACAAATGATCACTTTAAAATATTCAATCTAAGAAATGTTTGGTTATTTAAACCCAAATTGGGTAAAATTTGGTCCTATTAGTTTAATTAATTACACTACTACACCCAGAATTGGTTGAAATAACCTGGTATTTTTTTGTGTTCCATCTTGTCTGATAGAATTTCAGAAATCAACAATGATCAAGTCAAGGTAAGAAAAAGGTTGTTAGAATATTCAAGTTTTTGACGTGTAGGTGAACTTAGTCCACTCAATCATCACTAAGCTTTATTGTTATTATTATTATAATGTTATTTTTTTAAGTAAAACTATTAGTTCACCCAAACATGAAATTTCTACTATTAATTGCCCACTTTCATGTTGTTCCAATCCCCTGAGACCTTCATTCATCTTCTGAACACAAATTAGGATCTTGGATGAACTCTGAGAGCTCCCTCATCCTCCGTAATGGTCCAGAGACGTTCAAATGCTAGAGAAGGAATCGGAAGCATTCCATGTTACTTGAGTGGTGCAACTATAAACATATGAAGCTCCAAGAACACGTATATGAGGACTGTTGTTGTTGTGTATGGAGGATGACTGAGCTTAGACTCCATATAAAATATCTCAATTTGTGTTCAGAAGATGAACGAAGGTTTCAGGAGGTTGGAAAAACACAAGGCTGAGGATTTATCAACAGAATTGTATTTTTGGAGTGAACTGATATACTTCAAACAGTTCAAAAGTACTAAATAGCAGGAATTATGTATTCTTTTATTGCTATTGGTAGAACCCATGAGATGAAACACTGTGAGGTAGAAACTAATGTAGCCTGACGCCCTGATAACAGCAACCCTACTGTCGGGCAAGGAAACAGCAAATCAACCTGCAAGAAAAAGCTGAAAAAAGGGGCTTCTGTCATTATTTACAACAAATGTAGAGACACTCGGTCATGGAGGAGTGGAGAGCACTCCTGAAAGACCCCTGTGACAAACAAGTCTTCGCACTGATCCCGTGGGCTAGCCTGAACACCCGCCGGTGAACTACTCAAACCTGCAGCTTCTCCACGATAGTCGTCCAGCGTTCACCAGCGCCAAGACTGCAGCTCTGCTCAAGAAGTTTGGCCAGAGGAGAGATGGTCGTGCCCTACTGAACCTGGTTTCTCTCAAGGTTCTTTTTTCCTTCACTTTCGTCAACTGGTGAAGTCTGTTCCTCACCACTGACTTTTCTTGGTTCTGAGACTAGCGGAGCTGAGCATCGATTGATTTGCTCTTCAGGGTTTGAACTTTCGCAAGAGTGTATGGGTGTTTCCCAGTGTTGGGTTGCGGCTGGAAGGGCATCCGCTGCGTAAAACAAACGCTGGATAAGTTGGCTGTTCATTCCGCTGTGGCGACCCCAGATTAATAAAGAGGCTAAGCCTAAAAGAAAACGAATGAACGAACGAACGAATGAAGTGAAAGTGAAACTAAACTGTGTTAAGCTGCTTTGACACATTCTACATTGTAAAAGCGCTATAGAAATACAGATGAATTCAATTAGACCCATAAAAACCAACCGAGATCTGCAAAGGACAGATTCATTTTCTAGCAGGTCAATGACCCAAAGCACTAAAGAATGAAAAAATAATAATAAATTCGAAAGGAAGTTAGTATCCAGTCACTGCCCAGAGCCCAGATTAAGTCCGATTGAAAATAGGTATTACCTGAAAATTACTCTGAACTGGCACTTGCTATCTAATTTGGCAGAAGAAGCAAATTTGCTCTGATGAATGTGCTGTGATTCCACTGTCTACAACGGACCCTAGAGGACTCCTGGCTTTAAGAGTTGCTAAATGACTATGTGCGAGAAGAAACTCATTTTATAAATGAGAAATTAATCAATTCTTGGAAAATAATGTTCTTTTAATTCATTAGTGTCTTTTGAGATGCTGAAGAAAATATAAATTACGTAACTTCATTCAAATCGTGCAGTTCTGGAAGCCTGTTTCTAAATCAGACAAAATTAAAAATAAATAGATAAACACAAAATCAAACAAGTAGTTATGAAAAATAATTCAATAAGATAATGAATAAGAAATAAGATTAAAAGAAATATTTCAAGGCAGTTTTTAATTTTATGAGAAATAAAGTAAGGGGCGACATGGTGGCGCAGTAGGTACTGTTGTGCTGTCGCCTCACAGCAAGAAGGTCACTGGTTCAAGCCCCGGCTGGGTCAGTTGGCATTTCTGTGTGGAGTTTGCATGTTCTCCCCGTGTTCGTGTGGGTTTCCTCCGGGTGCTCCGGTTTCCCCCACAGTCCAAAGATATGCGGTGAAGGTGAATTGGGTAAGCTTAATTGTCCGTTGTGTATGTGTGTGAATGAGAATGTATGGATGTTTCCCAGAGATGGGTTGCGGCTGGAAGGGCATCCGCTGCGTAAAACAAATGCTGGATAAGTTGGCGGATCAATCCGCTGTGGTGACCCTGGATTAATAAAGGGACTAAGCCGACAAGAAAATGAATGAATGAATGACGTTCTGCTGCTCGATGTTGCAAACCGATATTTTCTTATTATATTATTCTACTCTGTCTGTATAGTCATGCAAACACTTGTTTGTAGAGCAGGTCGTTTGACTGTTTTATTTGCGGTTTATTATTCCTAGTCATTTCTCCCATAGGCAACTGAATCGGAAGTTCTAAAACAATCGCTAAAACAAGCAATAAGGTCAATAGGGTTCAGATTCTTTTAGATGTCAGGCCTCATATGCATTCAAAAAGGAAACATTTATTACTATTTTTGCCAAAGACTACACTGTGAAACATATCCGTTGATTAGCAATTTTCCGTATTTTGCAATTCACATTTTTATTTTGTATTTTTCCCTGTTTGTTTATGCTTTTAAGTTGCATTATGGCAACTCCAACAACTTTTAACCTACAAAATATTGAAAAAGTGACTTTTAATAACATTTTCAATGGTTTAAAGTGATATATTTTCTGGGTTGGTGTTGTATATTACGATATGAATACCTTGTAATAAACTGCCAGTACGTTTTCTGTTATTTTAAAGACTTAATTCTTTACATACATTATTTCTTATACATAATATTATTTCAAACTACTAAAATGGCAAAAAAAAGTTTTACTGTAAAAATCCAACTTACAAATTGTTCACTCAGTTTAAAATTGTAAGTTAGGTGAACATATTTTTGGGCTCAGAGTTGAATTTACTCATAAAAATTATTCAACTGCATGTTTGGAACTGTTTGTTCAATGAAAGTAAAAAAATCAGTTGAGAAGACTTTAAATTTTGATTTCTCCATATCTTCAAAAGATAAAAAGTTGAGTTAACTTAAAATTTAAAGCAACCGGCTGCAAAAATATTTTGAGTTTTTTAAGCTTCCGTAAAGTATACTTGACTTAAACCAGCCTTTTTAGTCAACTTAGAAAATTTATTTGGCACAACTTCAACCACTGAAGCTCAATAAACTCAAAATTTTCTTGCAGCCGGTTGCTATAAAATGTTAATTCAACTTTTTTTTTTTTACAGTGTACTTAGTTAAACTGTAGAGTTGATTTTTCAACATTAAAAGTCGGCAGAGCAGAGATTGAGGTCCAACAATGCAATTCACAGATCACAAAATATAGAAAGTGTTCATTAACAGATGTTTTTTACAGTGTAGGCAGCTAATCTTATATTAGCTAAATTTTACTCACCGCATTTATCAGCTGGTGAGTCAAACTTTAATGAAATTGTGCAAATTAGCTCTAGTTTGTTTCTGACTGCAGAGATTGAATTACAATTGCCCCCCGGTTTTTATTATGCTAAAAAACATGCAGATTTCAAGCTTGCATACTGTATGGTAAAGTTATAGGAGAAAATCCTCTATTCAGAGAACGAGCTCAATTAACCCCCCTGTGCAGGAGCTGTGATTTTTCCATCGCAACATTATTGCTTAGCTGTGCAGTCCTGTAGCTCAATAACTTTCCTATGCTCTAGGGTTTGCAATCCAATTTGCATCTAACATCATATTTACATTGTGATATGCAAACTTGGATTTGCATCTATATACACTGCAATAGTAAATTTACATTCCCTCTATGACCAGCTGTGTGTGGACAAACCAGAAATAAATGAGGTTGTTGAGCATTTAAGGTTCCAAATGATTGAAAACGATAGAGTTTTTCTCCTTTTTTCCCTGATATAACAGCATGCACTTTTCTTGGAAGGATTTGGACTGTATTGGAACAAGACTGCGGGGATTTGCTACTATTCAGACACCAGCAATTGGGTCTGGCTCGCAGTCGGTGTTCCTATTCATCCCGAAGGTGTTCAGCGGAGTTCAGGTCTGGGCTTTGTGCGAGTCAAGCTCTTCCACACCAGACTCACTAAATCATTTCTTTATGGCACTTGGTGCACAGGGGTATTGTCATGCTGGAACAGAAAATGGCCCTCCAAAAACTGCTGCCACCAAAGCTGGAAGCTCCGGGATGCCATTGTATGCAGTTGCATTTGGATTTGTTCCGCCTGGTTTTAAAGTCTTTGAATAGACCTTGAATAAATTCATGTGGCATTCTTACAGTGGTTCTTACAAGGGTTTCCCTAAAGTGTGCGTTTATGAAAATAATTTGTAATATTCTGTAATTGTAGTATCCTAGAAATTAAATGTACATAATTCTATAATATGTAGTAAATAAATGATGTATTCCTCTGAACTCGTAGTGCCTCTAATAAAAGTGATACATTTGTGGAAATCACCACTGTTAGACAGCAGACTGATGCAGTTGTTAGAGGGAAGGTATTGTGTCTTTGTATTTTTTATTTATTTATTCAGTATTAAGGGGTACGCTTCCCTAAACATTTTTTTTTTTTAAAAAGGATTGTAATTAAAAAAATTGTGCTTAACCTCTTATTTGGGCAAGGATGCAAGAAAATATATATCTATAATTGATTGAAGAACAATACTTCACATCATTAGCAATAAGGATCAGTGCAAAATATTTTCCAAGATCAAAAGTTCAGAGGAAGTGATATTTTTGTATGAAATATTTAGTATGTGTGTAACTTGTATTCCTCGCGTTGTGTGGACCAAATGTCCCCATAAGTATAGTAATACCAGTCAATGTTGACCTTATGGGGTATTTTTTGGCACTCATAAGGACAACAGCTCATAAACTATACAGAATTAATTATTCTGAGAATCAGGGTCACTATATCTTCGACGATAAAGGCGGAGAGCCGAAAGCCTCCTTCTCAAGTGTCGGACACTGATATAGAAATTGTTAATCACTGAAAGGCATAGAACTATCTCAGTTTGACTCAGTCCCTGGTCAAAATAAAAGCCAATGCGTTCGTCCATGATGTTTTGTAGGCGTTTGCTTACGGAAGTCAAAATAAGCAGAACTTTTTGTTATGTCGAGATCACGAGAAAAAAATATTTTAATGCATGGCCTCTTAGGACTTCCGTATAAGTTAGGGTTATTAGGCAAATCATTGTATATCGATGGTTTGTTCTGCAGGCAATCGAATGAAAATATAGCTTAAAGGGGCTAATAATTTTGACCATAACATGTTTATTAAAATATTTAATTATATTTAAAATATTTTTACCCAAAATATAACAAATAAGGGCACCACGGTGGCGTAGTGAGTAGCACGTTCGCCTCACAGCAAGAAGGTCGCTGGTTTGAGCCTCGGCTGGGTCAGTTGGCATTTCTGTGTGGAGTTTGCATGTTCTCCCCATGGTCGCGTGGGTTTCCTCCGGGTGCTCCGGTTTCCCCCATAAGTCCAAAGACATGTGGTATAGGTGAATTGGGTAGGCTAAATTGTCCATAGTGTATGAGTGCGAATGAGTGTGAATGGATGTTTCCCAGAGATGGGTTGCAGCTGGAAGGGCATCCGCTGCGTAAAACAAATGCTGGATAAGTTGGCAGTTCATTCCGCTGTGGCGACCCCAGATTAATAAAGGGACTAAGCCGAAAAGAAAATGAATGAATGAATGAAACAAATAAGACCTTCTCCAGAAGAAAAAATATTATCGGACATACTGTGAAAATTTCCTTTCTTTATTAAACATCATTTGGGAAGTATTTCAAAAACATGTTCAGTCATCCATGAATTCTTGAAACCAAAACAACAATGGTAGACTGCAGGACCATATATGTAAGTGTTTAGTGTTTCTTTATAAGGTGACAGCACTTCTTCATCTTCGGCTCTGGCAAAAAAAAAAAATTTTCATGGATGGGATTTTTTGACAATGTTATCATCTGTTTGCAAACCTTTTCAATGACACGGACAAAAACTTCGATTTTTAGTATATTGCTGTTGTGGAATTGTACCCTTAGATAATTCATCATTCAGTGTTCAGTCAAATCTAATATTCATAACATAAACTGAAATGCAGCGTATGTTTTCTTTCAGTTATTAGGAATCATTTCAGGATGTCAAAATAAAACATCAGCCTTAATGGAAGAAAACTGAGCTCAATTTATGAAAACACATTTTGTAAGCCAGACTGTCACCGTATTTTGCAAATGGTTCGCCATGTGTCGTTCACTTTGTGATGTGGGCAGAGTTCCCGATTTCTCTCTGGCAACAGCTTGCACTTTAATTCCCTCTGGTCTGACAGAGTTCTTACTCTGAGCTCTAAAAGAATTGAGAAGGGCAGGAGGCTGTCAGTAACATCTTTAAACTTTTTTCCTGGTTAAATGATGCAAAAACTGGCACAACTTCTTCCTCTAGCCATCTTGTCTGAAATTGGGTCAACAGAGAATCAGCTTTTTATTTTGGTTCTCCAAATGCTACAAACTCTTGCCTGAAAATGTGTTATATCCTCTAAGTGTAAAGTTGTAGTTTGTGTATTTATGCATTTCTCTATGGATTGATGAATTTACTTTACACTAAGTTGATGCTAAAATTTTCTTAATCTGTAGAACAGAACAGAATACACTGTATTTTGAAGAACGTTAGAAAGTTACATTGACTCCAATAGTATTTATTACCAATAATATATGCCTACCGGTTTCCAACATTCTTCAAAATATCTTCTTTTGTGTTGAATAGAAAAAATAAATTAATTAAAATTTGAAAACACTTGAGGATGAGTAAATGGTGAGTGAATGTTTAGATGAACTATCTCTTTAAATATTTAGATGAATTTAATTTCATAGGTATGTGTATTAATTATGTCTTTATGGTGTCTTATAGGCGACACGGTGGTGCAGTAGGTAGTGCTGTCGCCTCACAACAAGAAGGTTGCTGGTTTGAGCCTAAGCTGGGTCAGTTGGCATTTCTGTGTGGAGTTTGCATGTTCTCCCCGTGTTCGAGTGGGTTTCTCCTGTTGCTCCTGTTTCCCCCACTGTCCAAAGATAAGCTAAATTGTCCGTTGTGTATATGTGTGAAAGAGAATGTATGGATGTTTCCCAGAGATGGGTTGCGGCTGCCAGGGCATCCGCTGCGTAAAACAAATGCTGGATAAGTTGGCGGTTCATTCTGCTGTGGTGGACTAAGCCGACAGGAAAATGAACGAATGAATGAATGGTGTCTTATACTTCATGTACTGTAAGTTTTGTTAATGAAATCATATTACTAAAATCATACACTGCAGCTTGTTTTGCATTCTTTGGGCCGCATGTTGTCAAAGATGTAACACAAGCAGCGTAAAACTAATAGAAAAAATATACCAATCTAAACTGTCACCCTGCTTCAGCCACTGCCTTTTTTTCATGCTGATAGCAAGCAAAACTGTACAGAGCCCCTCTATCAAATAAACCACCATTCAGGAAGGACATTCTTTGCTATGGTGGAATATAGTGCATTGGGCATCGCTAATTATTTCCTTCTGGTTTTAGGAATAAATTATGGGTATGGTTTAGGAGTAGGGATTAGTTTTGGACAAATTCTCCAGAAAGATATGACATATGATCAACAAAATATGTTATCCCAGGAACATGTAATCTCCACAGAATGGTTAAAAATTTTGCTATGTGGGAAATTAAAATTGCAAAACAGGAAATATGCTGGGACTATTTTTTGTATTTTTTTTACATCCCTCAAAATGTGTTTGATTTAGAATGTTCTGGCATTCAGAAATTATCCCCTTTGAAAAGCTGTCTTCAGAATAGTTGAATCTCTGAGCAAAACTGTTCCCGAATTAAATTGTAATATACTGTGAAAATACCGATATCAGTTTTTTCAGACCATTATGATTTAAATTGCTGGTATCACTAAAAAAAGAACACCAAAGGATCCACAGAACAGAATAAAAGGAAAGTTAGTACTGCATAGGGCTGCATGGGCGATGTGACAATATGCAGTCACGATACGTGGGGGTTTATTTATAAACTAAATTTCGAGAGGATCACGTGCTTATGACTGAACACAGCTGGTACCTCATCAGCTCAGCATAATGCACCAATCAGACGAATCATGACTCACTATAAATTACCAAAGTTTTCCACTCCAGTCATCTTCGTCTTGAAGAATCCCCCCTTCCACCCCAACTCCTCCCCTTCTCTGATAGGGCGGCATGGTGGCCCAGTGGTTAGCACTGTTGCCTCACAGCAAGAACGCCACTGGTTCAGCCTCTCTCTGAGCTAGTCGGCGTTTCTGTGTGGAGTTTGCATGTTCTCCCCGTGTTCGCATGGGTTTTCCCCGGGTCCTCCGGTTTCCTCCCACCGTCCAAAAACATACAAGTAAATTAACTACTTTTAAACGGCCTCCTAAGGCAATTCTAGTCAGATATATCTCAGCACATTCACAAGCGGGGGGAGTTCTCGAGACTCACCTGAGCTCAAACTCTCCTCTCACCCTTTAAAACGGGAGGGAGCCCTGGGCTCAAGGATATTCTGAGCTCAGGGCTCTCTCCCGGGACAGCATGCCAAATACACTTTATTATCAATCATCAGCTAAGTGTGAACTCTTGAATTATTTTCCATATTGAACAATGATATTTATTTCGACTTAAGTTGGTATTGCTTCCAGATTTAAAAGAGTTCCCCTACAATGACTGAAGCCTCAAAAATTAGGGGGTCCATTAAATGGCATAACATTTTCGTCCGATATTTTTTTGGTGGCCGAAAATTAGGTACATCTCTAATATTAACACACTTTTCGATTCCCATTGTTTCACATTTCTTAGATCAATATAGAGTAAATTAAGTCCAGAGCTTATAATGAGATAAATTTTATCATGATTCTATATTACATTGTTTATCGGCTGACTCCTAGTACTACATGAAAATGTAGTCTGTTTTTCCATCCATTGTCTTCATGGGCAGGATGACCTCTAACCCAATACAACATACATAAAAATTTCAGCATTACTTTGAAATGACTCTTTGATAGTCTAAAACTAGGCCGAGCTGCTGTTCCAGGCTTTAATGAGAGGGTTGGTACTAGGATATGTGGCATTCATTCACTGTTTTCATTTGCTCCTGGATGTTGTTCCACTGCTGCAGTGAAACATTAGCAAACAGAGGCTCACTGACAACATGTGGCAAACAGTAAAGCTCCAACCACATGCTCTTGAAGGCGCACATCAGCAGGAGCTGCCCTGCCTCTCAGACTGCTGTCCCTGAGCCTGCTGGGTAGGAAGAGTAATTGGATTTGATGAGAGGGAGGAGAGAAGAGAGCGGCTATATGTGCACGCTTAGATTCTCTTAGTCATACCACACACTGCCAGTAAGTTCACAGAGGCTGGCATTATCCCACTGACTATTTGAAATTAGAGGATTAGAGGAATTAGAAATATTGCTATTATATGCGGTAGATGTTTGGGAGATATCGATAAATTAATGTTTAGCTTTGTTGCGATAAACACTGATTAGTGTCAATCGGCTCATGCAAATAATGGGATTATGAGTGAATGATCGTTTTTCTTTCCCAGCAATCCGGTTACTGTTAAATGGCTGCTTGAAATGCATGACAATTTCTGCCAGCTTTTAAAGCGAAAGTAATCCTCTTTTAATCAAAATATTACCCTGAGTAAATGATTATTCTCATGCGCTTTTTTCCCTCTTTGATAGAAAATAGTGTAAGTATTTTATGCAGTTGTTTTTCGTTGAATGTTAAAGGACAATGAAATGGAGAATCAAAATTGTATTGATATTTACACGTTAACCTTTAGACTGTCGAAATAAAGTCTGGACTTGTTTTCAACATCTATATTAAACCACCCAAAGGCTTCCTAAATGACTTGTGAAGCTACGAATCACTGTTTATTTTGTTCAGTGTTGCTGTTAATACTGTTGTTGGATAAAGATGTTGAGTAAAACTGACAAACTTTGATGTTGAAACCTTATAAAGAGATCAGAAACTGCATTTTATGTCCCCATTTAATACAAAAATACATTAAAACAGATGTCCAGAATTTGTCAGATTGATTTTTCACGTCCGTTCTGCTACTTATGTGTCTAATGTGGTTTTAAATCAGTTACAGATGCAATATCTGGACACCTGACCTGTGTGTAAACACATATATCCAATTTCCCTTTGAAGTATATGCCACCACAATGCAAGGCTGGTACATTTGCCCACACATACATACACAAAAAGATGTTTTAATGTCATATTTTGAAGCAGATGTCCTGTATGTTTTCACATCAGTGTGGAACACTTGCTTTTGACCTTTGCACCATAAGATGTTTGAATAAATGTCAACATTATACTAAAAGCTTCAATGTGTCTTAATAATAAACTCACAACTTTGACTCAGAGTTTACTAAGAAGCCGTCATACTAACTGATATGAATTATATTGAGCAGCTGCTGTGGTGGTCATGGAGTAGTGGAGAGCATGAGACTGATTCCTGTAGGACCCCAGAGACAGACGAGTCTTCGCATTGATCCTGAAGGGCCAGTCTGTACACCAGCCCGTGATCTCTAACATCTGCAACTTCTTCACGATGGACGTCCAGTGTTCTCCAGCCTACGGTGCCTAGTCTGCAGCTCTGCACAAGAAGTTTGGCCAGAGGAAAAATGGTTGTGCCCAACTGAGCCTGGTTTCTCTCAAGGTATTTTTTATCTTTACTTTCGTCAGTTAGTGAAGTTTGTTCCTCACTGCTTGTGCCACTGGCTTGCATGGTTCGGGACTTGTGGAGCTGCGCATCGATAGATTTGCTCTTCAGTGTTTGAACTCTCAGCAGTGAATATTAAACCACACTGAACTGAACTAAACTGAATTTCATCTCTGAAAACTGGACTGACACGGTTTCAATTTACTAAAATCTTGTATGTTAAGCTGCTTTGACATACACTCTTAAAACAAACGGTTCTATATAGAACCAAAAACGGTTCTATCGAGCGCTTCATATATGGAACCCCAAAAAGGTTCTATATAGAACCATTTTAAGGGTTCATTAAATAGAACCCCAAATGGTTCTTTGAATTTAAGTTAGATGGTTCTATTTAGAACCATTTAAGGGTTCTTTTTTTATTATTGAATTATTGTTACTTATTAATGAATAAAAAATAAAACCAATCCAGACAATTCAAATTGTTTAAATTTAT